>LBNU01035087.1:0-42042 GCA_014162995.1 Artemisia annua
AGAACTCGGTATCTAGCTTTGTACCGGAAAAAGTGTAAGCGAAGATTGTAAAGGTTTCTCCACCGAGAAGGAGTTTGTTGACTAGTGAAAGAAACTCTCGAGTTGGATACTCGGGGCGTGGACGTAGGGCAAGGAAAATAGAGTTCCTTGTAGCCGAACCACGATAAATACTCGTGTCATGGTTTGATCGTTCCTTTCTTTATTCTTGCATGCTACGTATTATCTTTTGGTTTACATCTTTGATAGTATCTTTGTTTATATCGTCAATAGTAATAAAAGTATATCATAGATTATAACTTTGATTATACGAAAGTTTTAAAAGGATAATCAACTTAAAAAGCGGTAAACTATTCAACCCCCTTCTAGTTTTCCACAGTATATATTCATGCAAAACTACACCAATAATGAGCATATTAGGAGGAAAATGATGCTAAAATATCAAGACTATTTGATGTTATCATATTGGAATAATTCCAAAAATGACCAAGTTGCTCAATCGATGAGCTTTTTTGACCTTGGATTTGAAAATTCTCGTTTTGACCAAAGTGGCCCGGTTGCCCAAAAGGTGTCACCCCCATGAGATGCCAAGTGGCAAAACTGTTGGGCAACTCACGACAACTTTTGGGCAACTCAGACAAATTTGGGCAACTTGGACACTTGGCGTCCCATGGGCGCGACACGTTTTGGGCAACCGGGCCACCTTGGTCAAAACAAGAATTTTCAAATCCAATGTCAAAAAACCCCAACGATTGACATTTTTGGAATTATTCCTATCATATTTCTTTGTTACTTGCTAGGCAACTGGTTATTTCAGTTCTGCTACTTAAAGTCAATATTTGTTTCGTTTTTTTAATTGTGCCTAGAAAGTGCTTGATGAAACGTCTAGACGGAATATTAACATTTAACAACACGAACTCTGGGTTTTAGAGATGGTTTATAAACGTTTAACTTCCTCTTTACTAGCAATATGTACTTTAAAATTGTTAACAACTAAGTGTTTTGGTGTAGGACTCAAGTTTGATTTAAAATTCGAAACTGATTTGTCTTCAGCAGGTGACGGAGACACGGTACCCTTAAATTTAAGGGTGTCGTCCAAACATTTAATGGTGCCGTCCCCTGTAATTTTAGTTTCTTTTGATTTAACAAATTTTACTTGTTTTGTTCCACTTGTTGAAGCTTCTCATATATTAAAACCTAGTCCCGTTTTATCACCGGAGGGTTTTTAAATACTTAACATTTCTTTTAAAAAAATAGTACTCTTTTCAAATTTAGCGAGCCTAGTTGCTTTCTCTTTAAGATTTTCGTTTTCTACTCTAAGATCTTGAAAAGTCGTACAACCGACATCAATCTCTTTGTTTTATCAAGAGTTTCTTTTCTAACCTAGTTCTAAACCGATTTCAATGTTCGGTTCGGTTCTAAATCGGGTTCGGTTTGGTTCGATTTTTATGGGTGAAACCGAAATTCTGCACACCCCTAGACCAAAAACCAAAGGGTTTCGAACCCTTAGTCGACTTCCTAATCAACTAGTATATTTTAACGTTGGATAGGAACTAGCCCTAGCTCTACCTGTGCAGCACCGATGGATACCTGACGCAACTAACAAAGTGATTCTCCCCTCTAAATCCTAACCGATCGAATCAAGAAAGCAAGAAGATCAAGAAGGTGATTTCATACGATTAGAAGTTTACTTGCAGCTTAAGGAAACATGAGCAAGTAAGTTATTCTGTAAACACCATTTTTATGTGTTGAGATTATGTTATATCTCTAAGAAGGTAATCTATATATTAGGTGTTCGGTCTGCCTGGTCTTTATTTGTTTGCATGTTTTATACGCCATGCGGGTGACCACCACCCTGCACATAACACATCATGTTTTAGGAGAGTGATATGAGTGATTCTACTTTGGTCCGCCTCATTGCGAATTGGCCCTAATATCATTTGTCATGGAGTTATTTCTTCGACATCTGTGTGACGTCCTTAACTCAACAAGAACCAGCCTTCCATCCTGCATATAATAGAGGTTCACTGATTTTGTCTTGCCTTGGACTCATCAGGGAAGTGGCCCCGGTTCCCCACTAGTGTTATGTCAAGTCAAGTCCTCTACATGTGGCACGTATTATACCTTATCGTTAGGGTGCTCGAAAATGACCAACGTGATAAACCAAAAACCCACGCATCCAACGCACCTCCAAACAAAACACGACCCCTCAAAATTTTGCTCGTGATGTACACTTTTAATACGTAGTTGTAAGCTTACCCTTGTTTCCCCATTTCCGGTTGTTAATTTAAACTTTAATATTGCAAATGATAATAAAAAATGATATATTTTAAAAAGGAAGTTACATGTAGTTTCTCATAAACTACTAAATGGAGTTAGGATCACTAACAAAGTTTCCGGTATCTTACTTGTACACTAGATCAACAAGCATTTTGCCCATTTAGTCGATCTCATATTCTTATGCCTTTAATGTTCATCTATACCCAAAAACGCAAATGTGTTTATCAAACAAGTTTTCTAAAGTTGTTGAATTCCTATTTTTGGCGGTAACTTAAAATTGTTTTGTCATTTAAATCTACTGACCTCTTTAAGAACTTTTCTTCCCTAAAATTCTTAAACAAGTTTATGCTTAATTAATGCAATTTAAGCCTTTTCCAAATGATCAAACATGTTTTTTTAGCTATGTATCAAATTTTGTGGTCCCATTTGTGCATATATGGTATGAACTATGAAGTATGAAATGTGAACGAATTATTGCCAGCAGTATTTGCTCTTTGTGGTCATATGAGTCTAGGGTTATAGCAATATTCATGGGCCAGGCCAGTTAGTGAGATAGTGGATATGCCCAAATGGTTTATGGTGTTGTTTTAGCTTTTTGTCTTTTAGCCTTTTGATGTTTTTGTATTTAGACCAGTCGTAATGAGACCGCACCAATTCGGTCGGTCCTCAAGAATGAAGGCATCACTCTCTACTAGACCATACAAAATGCGTCTCTTCCCCCAAAAATTGAGATTCGGTCGCCTAGCCCACTGAATGAATTGAGTTTGTTTGTGTGTGAGTGTTTTTTAGTACAATATATTTTTGTAGGGTATATTTTTTATTGTGATTGCGGTTGCCTTGCTACGAGCATTTGGTCATGCTTCTTAGTCTTTGTTTCATTGTTTTTTCTTAGGTCATCTTGTTAATACAGTGCATGACTTTGTAATTTGGTTGCTCTTTGTTGGTATTATATATAACTACTAAAAAAAAAATTGTCTCGCAAAATTTCCATTAATTTCTAACTTACAATTTGAAACAATCACTCGTTACTTATTTGAGCTGTATATATATATACTATTACCATATGGAAATCAATAGTTAGATGTTCATGAGTAGCCTAATAATTAGTTTTCAACTCTAAATTTGAAAGAATAATGTTTGAATATTTGTCATCCATATTCTAGTTGTCCAGTGTCCACGTTCATGTGAGCCCTTCTCACCATACACTACAATTTTGGATCCCAACTAAGTGAAAGTGAAACCTTTTCTTTATCGATATCACTTAGCCTAAACGGTTTGGTTTGTAATTTTGTTAGGCGTACCTTGCCTTTTCGCAAATTTGTTAAGCGTGCCTGATTGAAATATCATGTGTTATTCTGGAAAAAAAATTGTTTTGGCCCTCCCATTTAATGTTCTTCCGGAACAAAAATTGTTTCGGCCCTCCCAAAAAAAATTTTTTAGCTCCGCCACTGAGTGTTAGACTAATAGTAATAAGAGGTTTTCATGCGTGGTCACTGCTACACACAAACCCTTTGTCACCCGTAAAGGCAATAAATATACGAAATTGGTGGTGCTAACCACCGACTGAAACCAAATTTCACAACCCGTTGTCACGGTGAAGGCAATAAGAAAATGAAATCGGTGGTGCAGACCACCGCACCACCGATTGAAATAAATTTTGTGCGAGTGTAATATAGTGTATTTGTGTGTTTAAGTGGTACATAGATAAATGGTAAGCCTTGCTGTGAAGGTGGTGAGCCCCATTCACCAACTTTATGTTGCATCATACACTCGCTAGAAGAAAATGATAGTTCAAAGTTTCCTGTTGCTTTTCTCTTAAACAATGATCCTTTACAATTATTTGTTTATTTTATGACTATTGCAACATAATGCTTTCTTCATCCATCATCATCTTATCTTAAAAGGGAAACACTTTAAAGTAAAGTTAGCATGACAAAAGAAAAGGGAAAGAGGCGAACAACCATACATACATCGATGCATAATATACAACTGCAGCCAAGAAACCAATGCTAAACTCTAGAAAGCGGTTAGAAGCGTACACAAAACGACTCAAACACAACAATGGACAGGCAGTGACTAGGGATGTCATGCCCCAGTTTACAGGGGCAATAATGACTTTTCACCTAGGAATGAACTTGTACAATCTAATTACAGTTAAAGTAATGAATACTAAGTTAGCAGCATTCATGGGAAGATTTACCTATAAATGTGTCAAAACTGAGTTCTAGATGATATTTAGCTGCTCAACCATGGCTGCTGATGGTGTTTACTTTGTGAAAATTCCGACGAATGTGATTATTAATGTGATAAGAATTCTTGTAATTACTATAGGAACCAAAGATGCCTCGGAAAACCGCACTCTCTGAGCCTGGTCCCTGCATTCGTATATAAATAAATTAGATTTTGATTTAAGTGGTTTAGTCTTTATGTGTCTGATGTAGACAAAAAATTGAAACTTCATGAGACGTGCTCAAAGGTGGAATATCAATTCATTTGCCTGCTTTGGACCATTACCCAGTCCCCGTCTAACCCGCCCCCAATCTACATCTCGACATGCTTCAACCATTTAGAAATATAATTGTTGTGTATATATCTTACCTCTGTAGGGACGACAGCACACCACAGTAGATAGCATTCTCAGGCACGGGATCAGAGACCTCGGGGTTAACCACACTCAAATAAACTTCTTGGCCAAGGTACCATGTATCTAGATTCTGTGCTCGAAGGTTCCACAAGCCAGCATTATCAAGATAAACCATAATCGCGGTCCATGCTCCAGGAAAAACCTTCAAAAAATATGAAACAAATTTCAAATACATATCGAAAACAAGATAAAAGTTAAGCAAGATATAGCCAAAGTTATAGATAACAAGAATTTTAGCCATGACCATTGATGTAGAGTGTAGATATATAGTTGAACCATGCTAGCGAGTTTAACTTCCAGGCCTAAAACTATACTCTGAGTGTCATTATATATCTAACAAGTTCAGATAAGCTAGTTTTGACTTAAGCCTCAAAAATTACGATTCTTTTGCTTTTATTGAGCATAATTTTTTTGTATCTGTAAAACTTCTAGTTACTTAATGAGGGGATATATATTTCGACACACAATAAATAATCTGTATCAAATTTCAAGTTAACAAACACTCAATTTGACTCCAAAAGTCATATTAAGAGACTTTAAGTGGAGTGGAGGGAATAAAGTGTAGCTGTAATAATATACATGAAATTAAATTCATTTGTAGCAACAGATAATCATAAAAAAGATTACCTGAGTAGTGCTGCGAGCTACCGCGTCCAACTTGTTATATTCACTTCTACTATTTTCCGTCCATACTCCATAATCCATCCTAACATATATAACAAAATAACTAACTTCGAGGATATTTTAAACTCATAATAAATTAGAAAATTAAAATAGAATAAAACATACCCGACTACGAAAAATGCATAACCATCCAAATGATAGCTTTGGATAGTAGTATCACTGTTTTGGAGAATAATTTCAATGAATCCTTTGTATGTACTATTAATCACAGACGTATCAACTACCGGAGGGCGGTTCATTGGTCTCTTTGGGAAATCAAGCTTGTAGATTCCCAAAACGTTAAACTGTTGAGCAAGCTTCAATGGTGTTGAAGGAATAAAAAATGAGATATCATTCAAAGTAGTATGCCTTTTTCCATTTATAAGCTGTGGTGGTTTATTTTGGATCAAATATACATTTGACACTGTAATCTCGCCATATTTGAAAGATCCTTGTGGGTTTGGACGAGCAGCACCAGTAGTAAGGTTCCTCCTTTGTACACCATATAAATAAAAATCATATAACATAATCAAGAAATCTTGGAAAGACAGTAGAGGTGGTGAATCAGGTGGGTCGGGCAAGTTGGTAACTGATCAAAACGTCATTTTTAGACCAAAAATTTGAACTTGTTTATGAGGGCCTAATTGCACAACAAGGTAATGACTTTAGGCTATCTTACATAGCTATAATAAATCATGGATTTGAAATTTTGATGGCATTTTCTGGCCTAAAATAATTAAGTTAATGTGTCAACGATGATTAGAAAATTATATTATTTTATTAATAATCTAAATTGTCAAAAGAAAATGATTTATGCATATAAACTTCACTTTTTATGACTCTCGACCCTATCGACATATTTCCTCTTTAGGCTAATTTCGCCTGTTTGACCCATTCATAAGTAACTAAGTTGAATTGTCACCTCTAGAAAAAGGTAAAAAGAATAGGCTGTAAAACTAAAACCTTATGGACTTTGCTTGATTTATTGAGAATGACGGGTCAGATTCGCTAGAAAGATCCGGAAGAGGCCCAGAAGCGGGCCCTTGAGAATTTGAATAGTGCAAGATGGCAACTCCCGAAGCTTTAGTTGAGTTGACAAACCGGGGACTGGCAACAATGTAATAATCGTTACTTCCAGTTTGATCCATAGTCACCAAGAAAGAATATGATTGGCCAACATGAATATCCATGTTTGTATAGTTCTGTTGTACTGTGTATGAACCTTCGGTTTCTACAAGCAACATGTTATGGTTTTGAATTCTGAAGTTCAAACTCGTCGATGCACCAACATTGTGTACGCGAAAACGGTAGGTTTTTCCTGTAAGAGGAAAAAACATCATATCACATAATTACCAAAAAAAGAAGAACCACCACCACTTTTAGGGGTTGTTTAGAGTTGCGCTATGGAACTGATTATCAGATTACTGTGACTCTAAGTCCAAATAATCAGTAATCAGTTTTGAAAGTTTAAATAAGGATATCCCGTTTTGGATTATGTGATAGCTCAGGGGTCAAATATCTAAGTTTCATATCCGCTACAACAATAACTCATTATCTAAAATTTAAACAAACTACTCTGTACGTTTTATGGCTTCTCTTAACCCAATCTTTTCACGACAGACCTCTCTATTTTTTAAAGAAAAGGTCATTCTTGGTCATTTTATCTATTATTCAGAAATATTAATCATATTCAACAAACTTAAATATATGATAACTTCAAATAGCATAAGCCATCCAAACACTATCTTCAACAACCCATTTATTACAGCTGATACCTAGTTCCTTTTATATAATATTATCACATGTTGGTGCATCGACGAGTTTAACAAAGACCCCAAAAAGTCAAACCTGACATTTATTTTGGGACGGAGGGAGTATAATTTAAAACTTTATCAATATAGCATCAGAAACAATGCTAAAAGACCTTACCTGGTTCAACATTTATCACCTGGTATGGAATACCTTCAGGAACGATGGTGCTATCATATCGATAAGGACCTAGTCCATTAAACAATATACCATCAGGAGATCCAAGATCGACTCCGTTTTCAATATTCTTCCTAAGGTCCTGCACAAATATGCAACCTCTTTAGTCATCTGGGTCCTACCATGCATTTGTGCTTATATATTAGAGGTTCCCATATCAACACATTTACTTGAAAACGGGTCAGTTCGAGTTCTGTTTCATCTAGATACAGGTCGAATGGGTCAGCAGCCCAATATATATTTTATACAGTATGCATCATGCTATATCGTATTATTCAAAAAAATTATATCATTATTGAAAATATATAGTCGTTTTCAGCTACACGGTGACACTAATTATTTACAAAGATGTATGATATTTTGGAGAAAAAGTGTTTCGGGTCAAGGCAATCGAACATTGCCTCGACAGACCCATGCCAAAAATATCCATTTTGACCCATTACCAAACCCGCCCATTTTGCCTCCTCTATTACAAATGGTGAATAGGTTCTGAATTATGCTAACCTTATGACTCTTTAAAAACCAGTCCCCGATAGTGAGTGTAATGTCTCCATCTGGAGTCCCAAATGGTACAGGAATAATGTCTCTATTGTTGACAATGATTCCTCCAAACCCACCTGCAGCCGCTTGGAAATTTGTGGAAGGGAAGTAGAAAAAACTTCCAATCTGATCCTTAACCTGAAATGCATATGTCCAATTCCAACCAGCTGGAATGGGACAATTCGTGCCGAGTACACCATCTTGCCATGAGTTCTTTCTATGTTGGATCCCGTTCCTGTAATGAAAACCGCTATAATTTCCCAAGAGTCATAACTGTCATAAATTACATTTTGTGGACATGAAATATATACCAAGTGAGAAGCAAGGGCTCGTCAAGATTGTTTTTGACATTAACCACAACGTTCCAGTTTGTTGTTGCTTCAAGAATAGGTCCAGGAAAGTTCCCATTTATTGCAATCACCTACAGAGGAGGAGTTGCATGTACAGGTTACAAATCTTCAATTCTTTATACGTTTCATTATTTCTTAAAATTATGAGGTTCATGTCTAGTGGTAATGAAAGAGTCGTTATGAATATGATACTTTGATTATTTAGGGTAAACATATTCAAATTTGGAGTAGCTCGTAAGGAGCAGCCATAAGAAAACTCATCAATGTGATAGAAAAAAAATGGTAAAATACCTATATAGTAACCACTAAGCTTAATTCAGATACATATGAACATGCCAGCTGAGGTTGTATTTAATCTCTAGAGGGTCAAAATTACAAGAGTAACCAATACTGTATACTATAAGCAAAACACCTGCTAAATCACTTTCTTCACAAAATCAAATAATAGTACTATTATTATTGAAACAACTTGATTTCGTTAGTCATATTTAATACAGTAATTGACACACTAATCACTTGTTAAAGAAAAAAATAAGCATTTGGTCGATAGGTGTTGCTGGTTAACCCAATCAAACCCGACCCATTTCCTAAAATACCCGTTGTAACTAATGAGTTACCCAACTGGCCAGACCCGTATATTTTGCCACCTTGACAAAACACACATCCAAACTCCCTCCAGATATCCACACTAAGAATGAAAATTGACCGGTTTGATGTCCTAAGGTAAACTTTAACTCTTAATCGGAAAAGTGGAAGCGTAATCCTGTCAAATTCCGAGCTCTAAAAAACTGAATATCCTTCAAATAATAGTGGACCCACTATCTAATTCCCAAAACATTGGGGGTAGCTGATACTCATTAAATTCTGCTCCCAGAAAAGTTAACGCTTATTATAATTCTAGGACATTGCTTTCGCAATAACTTTTTAACAACCAGTGACAAATAAACTACCCAAACGGCCAAAAGGACCCTACTGTCTTAAAATTATAATTTAAATCTGATGTTTCAAATCATCATTAAGGGGGTGTTCGAGATTGCTTATTTTTCTGCTTACAATATAAGCTGCTCAAAAAATAAATATCTCAGAGTTAGTGTTCAGATATCCAAAAAAGATATCACTTGTAATTCAATAGAGATTTTTAATCAAATGCCGCTATAAAAGGGCATAAGGTCAGATATGATATTAAAGAGGTAACTTCAGTTTCATTTCGAGTAAGCACTTTGTAATAAGCAACTCCACCTGCTTATCACGAACCATTTATTTTACCTCAAAATAAGCATATAAGGGACTAAGGGGATGTCTGTATTAACTTATCTACTGGGCTTACGAGCTTATGTAAATTTAGAAAAGCTCGCAAACCCACTTTACTCTGCTTATGGCTTATAAAAAGATCATAAACTCATAAGCCAAAAAAAGAGGCTTATGAGCTTTTCCAAATTTACACAAGCTCATAAGCCTGGAAAATAAGCTAACACAAACACCCCTAAGCTAAAGCAATTTAGATGGCACAAAACTGTTTCTGCTTAAAAAGCAAGCACATAAGCAGAAAACAAAAACCACATCCCTAATCACATATATATTCACAATTTGCAAGATCTAACTAAGCATAAAAATGATCAAAGCTTCAATCCTTAAATCAAGAAAACATAAAGGTCACCTTTTGTTGAACACCAAGTGGTGAAGCAGTGATGTAAGATACAGTCCAATCATAATAAACAAAAGGGTCACTTGCAAATGCAAAACTAAACACACCCACAAAAAGATTTAAGAGAAAGCACCAAGATTTGATGTGCATTGCATAAAAACACACACACTAACTCTGTGTGTGTAAAATGTGTGTGACAAGAATTTTATGGGGATCTGCACATTTGAATTATATGACTGAAGAAACAGTGTTAGTACAGCTTGATGATTGCCTTTTTTGGGGTCCGTTTTGACAGATTGTTTGATTTTTGTGTCAAGTTGTGGCTTTTTTATTCATTTTTTTATCGTTGTAAAAGGTAAAGAATCTTCTTATTTACAGTTTCTATATTTGGGGTTTCTTTCTTTTTCTTTTTTTCTTTTCTTTTTCTTTTCTCTTTTTTTTTCTTTTTTTTTATNATTTCTTTTTTTTCCCTTTGTTTTTATATATATATATATTTTTTTCGTGCTGATTCTCCTAGAAGAAACTTAAAATATTTAAATAATAAAATACCTACACATGATACAACCTTGATCCTAAGTTAATATCACACGTTATGAATAGTCATATGGGCCGAATATTATTAAGCTTGTACACAAAATTAATGTTACCTAAACTAAGTCTAAGAAAATAAATAAAAATACTTTGAATTTGAAATCTGAATTGGTGTTTTGAGTCCTCCAAAATACTCGGCCAACTTCTTCTTTATTTTCCCTTCTAGCTCGTTTTCTGCAAACCGAATTTACACCTTCATATATCACACACAAAACCCCTACATTCATATAAGTGGCGGCATACTTTATTTTTCCTCATTTCAATCTCAAAGAAACTGTTACGAAGGCTCAAAGGGACGTGTACGAAGGCAAAGAAGGTGGTGATTGACTGTGGTGTTTCTGGTTCGAGATAGGTGCCTAAAGTCAAAACTGCTAAGCCAGCAATTTCTACTGCTAGGCATGTGAATGCTTTTAAGGGTCAAAGGGGCAATGCTATGAAGGCCTCAGCACGTTGGGTATAGAGACCTACCAAACCCAATGGTGCATCAATAACATTAAATAAATATGATTACATTGATGCAAAAGGCAGATCGAAGTCAATAATGGCTTGGGTCCCCAAAGGAAACTAATTCCTTTATGTTTATGTGCAGGAACATCCACAGAATGATAAGGAAGATCAGGGATATGCTGATAGTGGATACTCAAGGCACATGACTGGTGACATATCATACCTCACAGAATTCATATCATTGGATGGAGGATGTGTTACTTTTGGAGGAGGCATAGGTGGAAGAATTACTGGTAAAGGAACTATCAAAACTGGTAAACTTGACTTTAAGAATGTGTATTTTGTGCCAGAGCTTAAGTACAATCTTTTTAGTGTCTCACAAATGTGTGACAAAAAGAACAAAGTTCTTTTTACTGATACTAAACGTCTTGTGCGTTCTCCAGATTTTAAGCTACCTGATGAAAGTCATGTATTGCTTAAAATTCCAAGAAAGGACAACACATATAGTGTTCATATGAATAAAATTGTTCCTAAAAACAGTCTTACTTGTCTTGTTGCAAAAGCCACATTGGATGAGTCAATGTTATGGCATAGAAGACTTGGTCATGTCAACTTTAAAACCATTAATAAAATTGTTAAAGATGGTTTGGTAAGAGGTTTACCTCAAAAGCTTTTTCAAAATGACCAAACTTAAGGGTAAACAACGCAGAGCTTCTTGTAAGCCTAAGCTTCATAACTCTAATACTCAAGCTTTATACATGCTTCATATGGACTTGTTTGGTCCTAACTTCTGTTAATAGCTTGTGATGAGACGAAAAGTATACCCGTTTTAAGGGGTCATTTAAGCCCTAATTCGAGTAAATATGATCAAATATTGCCCTAAATCGTTCCTTTGTCATTTTAGGTACTTTTGAGAAGAATTCTGGAAAACATGCATATTTGGACGTTTTTGGAGCATAAAAGTGAAGAAAACGACAAAGTCTCAAAAGAAGCTGAATTTCTACCTGACGGCGTCAGAGTCCCAAGGTGACGTCGTCAGACAACGTTGACAAAGGAGTGAAATTACTTTACACTTGACGGGCCAGAAAGATTTTGCAACATTTACACCTGACGCCGTCAAGTGTTACAAGATGTAGGCCGTCAGGTTATAAGTTAAAGAGTGACGGCCCAGAAGAATTTAGAGGGTGACGGCGTCAGAAGTAGATCTAGGCCATCCGAGAACCCTAGTGGCAGCGAGCTGACGGCGTCAGACTCTATAACCTGACGCCGTCAGAATGTAAATTCTATATATATTTTCTTAATTTTCATTCATTAGTGTGGAACTTTGTGGGGAACTTTTGGGATAAACCCTAAGACGATTTTAGCTGTATTTTCAAGGGTTTTTCACCCTTGAATCCTTCATGTTCAATTAAAGATAAGTCATCACTTATATTAATCAATATGTCTATGTGTTGGTTAATTATATCTTATGCTTGTCTTTCAGTTAACATGCTAGGCTAGATTTTTCTTGTGTTTGCTTAGATCTAATGAAACCTAACTATTAATTATTGGTTGATTGGTGTGTTATTACTTTGTTGGGATGAATGTTTCATCAATGTTAGGCTTAAGAAAACTGGCAATACTCCTATATGGTAACATGCTTGAACGTCTTAAGAAACATGTAACTAAGGCATACTAGGTTATTAAGGTAGTATTTAACGCATGAGCCACTGTTTACAATCCCTATGATTATGTGTACGCATAGTTGTAGGAGGAGATAAGAGCTCATAGAATTGGGGAGATATGTATGCCACCCCATGAATTGTTAAGGAATACACCCGTCATCCACACAAGTAATACATACACCAATTAACCGGTAAAAGATAGTTAGGGAGTAAGGAAGTCTAAGTAAACACATTTGTCTCCATATAAGTTTTCACAACCACAATAGTTTAGTTATTTTATTTTTATTGCAATTGTAGTTTTTGGGTTAGTTGACTAGCAACTAATTCCGCCCACTCCTCCAAAACCCGAGATTTTACTTGCTTTCCATAAAATATAAAAATACAAAAATAATCTTCCTTCACCTTTAGACCTTTTAGAGTAGTTTTTCTATCCTAACGAACACTATTCCCTGTGAGAGAACGATCAATCCCCCGTACTTACCACTACACTATACTACACCGACCAGGTACACTGCCTGGTGGGATTGCAAGCTTCTCAAGATCCCTTGAGAGGTAAAACCTGTTGCGTGGTCGCAATCCCACGTCATCAAGTTTTTGGCGCCGCTGCCGGGGAATAGTTATTGTTTAGGTAGAATTTTTATTTTATTAGGTCTACTCACTAGATTCCTTTCTAGTGAGATTTTTATTTTATTTTTCTAGGATTTCTTTAGTCTATCTTTTTTCTTCGTGTTTTTGTTCGTAACCTTTACCATCCGCCATCATGGAAGGTGGTAACATCCTTGATCCCAACAACCCACTTCAACCAAACCACCCACCACAACCAAACCAACCTCCTAGACCCCGTACCTTAGGAGAGTATTCCCGACCTAGCCACCTTGGCTATCGCAACACCATTGAGCTCACTCAAGGAGCCAATGTCACTCCCTTGCGATCCGACACCATCCGGTTGGTGCAAAGCGGATGCGCATTCCATGGACTTCGTTCCGAAGATCCAAATCAACATCTCAAGGATTTCCTCAAAATCGTAGATTCCATAGACCTTGATGTTGCCACTCGAGAGACGACCCGATTGCGTCTCTTCCAATTCTCTCTACGGGACCAAGCTAGTCAATGGCTTGAGCGACTTCCCGCAGGATCCATCACCTCTTGGGATGATCTCACAACTCGTTTCCTTGCTCAATTTTTCCCACCGGGGAGAACTACCAAGCTAAGGAATGATATCTTGGCGTTCCAACAACGCCAAGGCGAAACCCTCTACGAGGCATGGACTCGATTCAAGGACTTACTCCAAAAAGTCCCTCATCATGGCATAGACCTTTGGCTCCAAGTCCAAATCTTCTATGACCACATCAATCTCCACACGAGGCAAACCATTGACCAAGCGGCCGGTGGCAAGCTACGTGATCTAAGTGCGGAACAATCATGGGATCTCCTAGAAGATCTTGCTCTTTATGACAACGAAAGTTGGAATGATCCCCGTGATTTGAATAAAACGGTCAAGGCAATATCTTTGCCTTCGAATAATTCAAGCACTTCCGACCGTAGGATCATAGAACTTGAAGACCAAGTCAAGTTTCTCATGAAATCCTACGAGGCTCCTAAACTTTCAAGCCAAGTGAATAAAATCACTTCCTCGTGCGAATTATGTAGTGGTCCCCACGACACTCGTGATTGCATGGAACTCCCCGAACAAGCTTTTGCGGATTACGCATCCTCGCGTACCGACGGAGCGGGAGACAAGTGGTACACTTTCAAACCCGAGCCAAACCCTTACGGTGATTCATACAACCCTTCATAGAAAAATCACCCAAACCTTAGGTGGAAGTCAAACCAAAACGTGCCCCAAAACAATTCCTCCAACCCACCTAATCGTTTTCAACCCAACGGTCCTTCCTCGAACCGTACCTTCAACAACAATCCTTCCAACAACTATGGTAGTACCAATAACTTTGAAGGATTGATGTCCAATTTTATGGCATCTCAAGAAGCTCGTATAGCTAAATTCACATCCGAATTTAATCAACAACAAGTAGAGATGACCAATAAGATTGACAACTTGTTGAAGGCCCTTACCAAACAAGTGCTATCACCTCCTCATAAGGACGCTAGGAACACTAATAGCGGACCCCAAATTAAGGACCCTTCTTCATCCAAACATGTCCACTTCGTCAACGTTGTCACTATTAGACCAATTGATAGGAGTGAAGAAAATAATGAGCCTAGGGATGAAGTTAAGGAAGTCGAGGTAGATGAGGAAAGTAGGGTAAGCAAGATTGAAGAAGTAGATGATGGAGAAGACTACTTCAATAAGTTACCAACTAGAGAAGAACGGGCATACCATAAGGAATTAATCGAAGACTCCGAGATGCCGTACTTCCTAGGCAACCCGATTATCAAAACGGGCGACCCTTCTAATCTCAACATACCATGCAATATAGGACATTTGCATGTGTGGAAGGCTTACATCGACCCTAGATCTCCCATAAACATCATGACTAGAGCCCAATACAACTTGATAATGAAAAATCAACTTAGGTATAGGGTGTTCCCCGATAGGAGATGGATTAGTAACTTCACGGGAAGAGTTAGGGGATTACCGGTTTATGTAGGGAACTTCACCTATGTCACCGACTTTGTGATTGTAGAAGATATCCGCCCAATAGTCGATGCAAGTTTAACTCAAGTAGTCTTGGGAAAACCGTTTATTGAGGTCTCTAGAATGACTTATGAACCTTCCTTAGGGATAGTTAAATTTAAGGATGAGACCGACGAAGTGAACTACCAAATGCCGTATAAGATAGAGCAATTCCAAAGCTTGTCAAACGTTGAAAAAGAGCTTAAACAAGCGGTCTACTATAGGAATGACGAGGATAGACTTAGGGGAGTAGACTATGTCATGGAAAGGATATTCGGTTTCTACAAGGATTGTTTGAAGTTAGGACCGAAATATAAAACCGGACAGGAGGATGACCTAGAAACCGAGACCAACGATGAAGTCACGTAAGGTACGGTGACTTTGAGTCTAGCTACAAGACTCGTTAATAAAGAAAAGCGCTTCTTGGGAGGCAACCCAAGCTTTGTGTGTTTTATTTGTTTGTTTATTTGATTTTATTTGTTTCCGTATGTATGTTAATTTTTGTTATTGATTCATGCTTCAAAAAAACTAATTTGCGAAACTGCTTTATTTTGTTTTTAACTTCGTCTTAACTACATATAAAGGTATTTTGCAAAAGCTAAGTGTAAGGGAAATCTAAATCGGTTTATAAGAACGAATGAACATGAATCATAACAATGTAAATTAACATACATATTAGTATTTGTTTGATCCGGAAACTTAACATGAGGATTCTGTCAGATCATTTCTGACGGCGTCAGGTGTTATAACCTGACGGCATCAGGAAATATTTTTCTGCAATTTTTGAAAGTTTTGTTGTTCTTCCGGAATCATAAAAGTTTTTGTTAATTCTCTAACTTATAATTTCCATGAATTCTGCAAAAATATTCATTCCACAAGCATTATATCCTATTATAGATTATACCGCCGATTTTATGCGAGGTTGGCCTTTATCTATTTCGCAGGTTAACAGGTTATTTTGGACAAGAAAATGATTTATATTTCATAAGGGAAGCTTTGAGCGTTCATCTTTCTTGAAATAAGATCTAACCATGTTACCTCACTATCCACATCAAACGAATCAGGGGAGTATTTGATTTCATTCTTTCATTTTATTTACTTTTACGTCTTTTATTTGAACATTAGGGACAATGTTCGGTTTAAGTGTAAGGGGGTAAATGAAGGCACCTTAGAGAATACAATTGCGCTTGATTTTTGTTTGTTTGATAGTAAATTTGTAATAAAACCGAGAGAAATATTTGTTAGGGTAATTTTAGCGCCAATTTAAAATTTTTTACAACATTTAGAAGTGAGACTTTGGTCTTAATAAGCGTCTCATGGATAGGAAATTATATGACTAGCACAAAACCGTACCACTAAAAAATTTTCCACCCCAAATATGTGAGGTTCACCCCTAGAATTGGTAGGAAAAGCATCCATCTTTGATGCTATGATGTGTGTACCGGTAGCACTTAGATTCTAGAACTTGCGTTAGGACCATCTCAAATCCACAAGTGAGACTACATTCGTGTAGTTAGATCTACTACATGATAAGAGGCATTAGGATTAACCCTTTGTTTTTACACCCGTGTTTTTGTTATAATTACATTGGCTACATTGGTCAAGTAATTCTCCCACACCCTTTGCGTTGTACCCATTTTTGGTACACGATACCCCTAGTACACCCCTCCGAGCCTATCTTTTCGTTTCGACCTTTGAGCATCTTACTCAAAGTGAGAATTTGTTACACCCCACTTAAATGTACACCCAAATCGCCTTAGCCTACCTTGTATGCACTCACCTTTAGTGCATTATTGTGACAACATTTGTTAAACCCTTTGTTAATTATCTAATCGATTACATGGTTGCTAAGTCGAGTCATATCCTTGTACATATTGTTTTGGGACGATTGGGACTCATGGGTAAAGTACTAGTGTAATGGAGTAATGGGGAAGAACAACATTATTACCCCCATATGTGCTAAATATTTTAAAAGTACTCCAAGTTTTTCAATTATCTTAATTCGAGTCATTAGAATAGTAATTGTAAAGTTATGTAAAAGTTCAAGTGTAAGGGGAGAACCGAGGCCCCTATGATGTATTATTTTGGATGGTAGGGTAAGAATGTATGCAAAAAAAAAAAAAAAAAAATCGAAAAATCAAGAAAAATACAAAAAAATTAGAAAAAGAAAAGTAGAAAAAACATACGGACTACCATCCCGTTTCTTTTATGTTTCTTTTAAGTTTTTGTTATTTTGTTTTTAGCTTAAGATTGAGTCGAGTCTTGGCTTAGCAACATTGTATAGTGCATGTATTTGATCATGATAATTAACTCGCCACCATTAAAATACCCTTTATTCCAACCAAACCGTGTTTATCATATCCCTACACCTTACATTACAACCCTTTTGAAAGCCCTCTTTGATAGTTTATCTTAGGTGCTTACGCCTAGTGGAGGAGTAATTGATCCTCTCCCAAGCCTATGGTAATCTATTTGCTATGACAGGTAGTGAGAGATATTTTCCGTTTTCATTTATGAGATATAATTCTATGACACTTGAGAGATGAGAGTATCCAAACACTATTTGTGAGGTGCTAGTGTATGATTTCCGTGCTTATTATGATTAGGGTCGAATGACTACTTGTTGTAATTACTTTTATATTTGTGTTAAATGACCCATAACTCATATTTTGATTGGAATAAAAGCTTATTTGCTTGAGGACAAGCAAACCTCAAGTGTAAGGGTATTTGATGAGACGAAAAGTGTACCCGTTTTAAGGGGTCATTTAAGCCCTAATTCGAATAAATATGATCAAAATATTGCCCTAAATCGTTCCTTTTGTCATTTTAGGTACTTTTGAGAAGAATTCTGGAAAACATGCATATTTGGACGTTTTTAGAGCATAAAAGTGAAGAAAACGACAAAGTCTCAAAAGAAGCTGACTAGCAACTAATTGTAGTTTTATTGCAATTGTAGTTTTTGGGTTAGTTGACTAGCAACTAATTCCGCCCATTCCTCCAAAACCTGAGATTTTAGTTGCTTTCCATAAAATATAAAAATACAAAAATAATATTCCTTCACCTTTAGACCTATTAGAGTAGTTTTTCTATCCTAACGAACACTATTCCCTGTGAGAGAACGATCAATCCCCCGTACTTACCAATACACTATACTACACTGACCAGGTACACTGCCTGGTGGGATTGCAAGCTTCTCAAGATCCCATGAGAGGTAAAACCTGTTGCGTGGTAGCAATCCTACGCGCATCAGCTTGAATTATAAAAAGTACTGCCTTGTGATCACTGATGATTATAGCAGGTTTACATGGGTTTTCTTTATAAGAACTAAGGATGAGACTAGTGAAATCCTTAAGAACTTTATAGTTGAAGTAGAAAACCTAGTTGATAAGAAGGTAAAAATAATCAGATGTGATAATGGGACAGAGTTTAAAAACAGAGTTATGGATGAATTTTGCAAAGCAAAGGGTATTAGAAGATAATTTAGTGTTGCTAGAACCCCTTAGCAAAATGGTGTTGCTAAAAGAAAAAATAGGACTCTCATAGAGGCTGCTAGAACAATGTTAGCTGACCCTAAGTTGCCTATCTCGTTTTGGGCTGAAGTAGTTAGTACTGCTTGTTATGTTCAGAACAGGGTTTTAGTGGTAAAATCACAAAACAAGACTCCTTATGAACTTTTCAGAGTTAGAACCCCTGCCTTAAGCTTTATGACCAAAAATACCTACTAATCCAAACACCTCATTAACAATCTGATTTTGATTTTTTATGTGATTAGGACCAAAATAAGCTTAAACTTCTAAACACAGATGATTAACAAACTATTTTGAAGTATAAAAAGCAATATTGAACTATTAATAAGCAGTAGAATAAGCTAACTGATTTAAGCTAATTTTTTGTTTTATGATTTTTAATGAAAACTTGAAACAACTAAGTCAAAGTCAGCAAATATACTACTAATAACAAATAGAAACTATAATAAGCAGTTTAAGACTAGATCTACACAAATAAGCACTAGGATAAGCAGAATAAGAAGTTCACTCTAACATTTGGAATTTAAAGAACACTTAATGATCCCTTGCTCAAAACAGGGATGTATTATCAGTCTACAAGCTCCAGCTTGTCAAAGACAAGCTGGTGAAACCCATAAGCTCATCCATTGCTAGCTTATCATCCATAACAACTTATTTGGTGATTATTTTTGGTTTTTGAAATAAATGATTAAAATTTTAAAAGCACAGCTCAAATAAGCTATGTAAAGCTTATTTGAGCTTATGAGGCTGAGTATGAGCTTATACAAGCTTGTCACAGCTTATTTTATCAAAAGAAACATTATAAGAGCTTATTTGACTTTTCTGTTTGACTATTTTGATTTTTTTTTATTTAAAACAGTTTAATTAACAATAAACTAACAAATAGCTTTAATAAGCTTTTATGAGCTTAATAGAACAGTAAAGAGCTATTTAACCACAATCAAACATTATCTAAAGAACTTATAAATAAAATGAAGACTAATTTAAGTAGAAATGAGAATTTTATTAATACTGAAAGCTTAGTACAATACTTGAAGATTAGAAAGACAGGAATGTAAAAGCTATAAGCTACTCTTAAAAAGCTATATTACAAAAGACTTTAAAATAAAACTAAATTCGACCTAAAATTACACAAGGAATGTGAGTGAGGAGTGGCCCTTTTATAGCTGTGGAGAAGTGCTCTTACGCTTTGTAGGAAGCCTCTGGAAGTCTAATCACAGCCTTTGATCATCAAATGTCATTATAATCCTAGGGTGTGTTTGGCGCAGCAAATTATGAAAGATTATGAAGAGATTATACTTATTTTTTCAAAAAATAAGCTACTTAAAAAATAATCTTTGTTTGGCAGACAGAACTTATAAGAGATTATAAAAAAAAAATAATCTTCCATAATCTCTGAAAATCAAAAGTTACTTCATGTAACTTATAAAAATAATCTCTTTTTATAATCTTTTTCAGCACCAGCACCAGCACCAGCACCAGCACCAGCACCACCACCAGCACCAGCATCAGCATCAGCATCAGCAACAACACTAGCACCAGCACCAGCTATTTTTGTCAAACATACCCTTAATCTTAAGCCCTTGGATCATGTGCCTTGTCACCCCTCAGCCAATCATTGGCCTTGGGATTGCCAAGGTGGACAATAAATGTTGTCATTCACCTGCCAGGTGTGTCAGGTTCTAGAAGCCCTTAATTTGTGCGGGTTAGTTTTGGAGCAGGGTTAATTGGGGGTGGAGGATGAACAATAACTGGTAAAAAGGGCAGGGTGGGTTTTTTTTATTATTATTGTTTGACTATTTGACTGGTGTAGGGGTCAGGTTATAATAAAGGGATCCGGGTTTGGTTTGGGATCGGGTAAGAATAAAGTCGGGCTGGGCTGGGCTTTTGGATTTGGTTATATTTTTAAAAATGATCCGGGTATAGTAGTGAGGGTAGGATTTGAATTATTTGATTTTTATAAGGACCACACTTGTAAAAATAAAATCTCTAAGGACTAGATATGAGAATGATTCAAACTTGGACTTTTCCCCGGCCTCGGCTCTTTTGACTCTTTCCAAATCCCGTGCTCGTTTTTGCTCGTTTTGTCTTCCTACGCGACTGGCGCTTCAAAAGGCGAAACTCTCGTCGTAGTTTGGCGACCTAAGGGGCGGACACTTTTTGTTATCTAAAGGCGAAGACTCTGACTTTCTCCGTATAGTTGTGGATTAACAAATAGGGTGGGTAGGCCCAACCACCACACTACACGTATAGACGCGAACCCCCTCGTTACCGTACGTGCGACTCTCACCGCATACGGCTCGCACAAAGACTCCTAAATTCATCCCGAGCCTTTTCTTCCACATACTCATCCTGGAGCTTATGCTCTCCTCTGGGGAGTTTGTCTTTTTGTGATATCCGTAACCTGCACATTCATAAATACAAAAACACACATATTTGGCATATTTGATTAGTTTTTGGTATTTTGGGTCCCTTTTTGGTCAAGAAAAGGTATGTGTTTACACACATACCAGCGTCACATGCTACAATGTGACGCCGTTACTTGTTGCTAAAGCTGGATTTTTGGTTCAAGTTTAACAAGAGACGCCTCAAATGAATTCTCAAGACCTACAACCTGACGGCGTCAAGTGTTAATTGAAGATGAGAGTTAAAGCTAACAAGAGATGGCCCAGAAGATTTACTAAAGGATGGCGTCAAGACATACGTGAAGGCGTCAGAAGTTACAAGGTGACGATGTCATAACGGCGACTTGTACAAGACAAAACCCGAAGTGGCGGCGAGCTGACGGCGTCAGAGGCTATAAGCTGACGCCGTCAGAGTTGTAATCCTATATATATTTTCCTTTGCTTTTCATTAAATGTGTGACATAATAAAGTAGCATCTTGTGGACGAATTTGGCAGCTTTTGTAAACACATGTTTTGTTGAAGATAAGTTATCTGTTTAATCATTCAATATGTCTACGTGTTGTTTGATTATTTGTTTATTTTCTCTTCTCGTTAACACGCTAGCTTAGATTCACTTGTGTTTGCTTAGATCTAATGAAACCTAGCTATTGAATATTGATTTGCCGTCTATTGTTTAACAGATTGCCTCGCGTTAGGCTAAGAAAACTGGCTAACCTCTTATATGTAACTAGCTTGAACGTCTTAGAAACACAACCGTAGAGTGCATTATTGGTTTTTCTCGCTTATGTATTTATAGAAAAAGTTTCAGATTTTTCTTAGGTTATTTAGTATTTATAATAAATCAATAATAGTTTTAATAATTAATAAATAGTAATTAATTAATAATAAATACATAAATAGTGTAATAATTATATTTTCAGTTTTAAAATAAGTTTTATAATATTTTAGATTTTTCAAAATTAAAATTTCATTTATTTAGCTTATATTCATATTTAATTGTATTTTAGGTAATTATTAAATAGTTTAAAATAGTTTTTAATTAATAATAATTAATTAATAAGTCTAATAAATAATTTTAATTTTCCAATAATTTTCTTAAGTCATTAGGATCACAAAAATATAATTTTCACATTTGTGGGATTTATATTGATCACTTTTCACTTTTTATTTTGTACGTAGACGTTTATTTAAACGTAAACGTACACGTTTTAGGTTTTTAAGTTTTCTTAACTTTATAATAAGTTTCTATATTATAAATAAATATTTTATTTTTATTTAATTTGCATTTAAGTCGCTAAGACATGCAAATTCTTCTAGAGTTAAAAATCGATCTGTTGTTTTGTACGTTTACGTTTATTTTAAACTAAACGTACGTTTTTAAGTTCTTTTACGTTTTTAAGTAATTTGATTTCCCGTGTTTGTTTTTATATATTCCCTAGTGTAAAAACACTCATAACCCCTTTTTTATTCAACATATTTTGATCTCGAATTCGTTTTTATTCAAGATATCACATCTCTTTGGGACTTAAACGACTCGGGGATACACCAAACTCCTTAGGACTTCATTGTATTGTGTCTTGAACATTCAGGATTTTTATTACGATTAGCCATTCACAAGTGGTTAGTTTGTGTGATAAAACCTGACGATTTTGGACCAATCAAATTTTTGGCGCCGCTGCCGGGGAGGTGTGCTGCGTACAACGAATTTGAAGCATCAGTGATTGTTGAATATACATCCATTGTATATTAACCATCTTTGTTCATATTTTATTATTTTCATATAAAAACCAAAATAATCGTGAAGTTAATTCGTTTAACGGATCGCTGCCGGGGAGGTGTGCTGCGTACAACGAATTTGAAGCATCAGTGATTGTTGAATATACATCCATTGTATATTAACCATCTTTGTTCATATTTTCTTATTTTCATATAAAAACCAAAATAAAAACCACTCTTTTGTCAAAGCTTGCTGACGGCGTCACCTTGTGACTTCTGACGCCGTCAGGTTGTAAACCTTCATCTTTTGAGACTTTGTCGTTTTCTTCACTTTTATGCTCCAAAAACGTCCGAATATGCATGTTTTCCAGAATTCTTCTCAAAAGTACCTAAAATGACAAAAGGAACGATTTAGGGCAATATTTGATCACATTTATACGAATTAGGGATTAAATGACTCCCTAAAAGCGTAACACTTTTCGTCTCATCACTCGGCTCTTTTGACTCTTTCCAAATCCCGTGCTCGTTTTTGCTCGTTTTGTCTTTCTTTTTGTCTTTTTGTGATATCCGTAACCTGCACATTCATAAATACAAAAACACACATATATTTGGCATATTTGATTAGTTTTTGGTATTTTGGGTCCGTTTTTGGTCAAGAAAAGGTATGTGTTTACACACATACCAGCGTCACACGCTGCAATGTGACGCCGTTACTTGTTGCTAAAGCTGGATTTTTGGTTCAAGTTTAACAAGAGACGCCTCAAATGAATTCTCAAGACCTACAACCTGACGGCGTCAAGTGTTAATTGAAGATGAGAGTTTAATGCTAACAAGAGATGGCCCAGAAGATTTACTAAAGGATGGCGTCAAGACATACGTGAAGGCGTCAGAAGTTACAAGGTGACGCTGTCATAACGGCGACTTGTACAAGACAAAACCCTAAGTGGCGGCGAGCTGACGGCGTCAGAGGCTATAAGCTGACGCCGTCAGAGTTGTAATCCTATATATATTTTCCTTTGCTTTTCATTAAATGTGTGACATAATAAAGTAGCATCTTGTAGACGAATTTGGCAGCTTTTGTAAGGGTTCTTCAGCCCTCAAAACACATGTTTTGTTGAAGATAAGTTATCTGTTTAATCATTCAATATGTCTACGTGTTGTTTGATTATTTGTTTATTTTCTCTTCTCGTTAACATGCTAGCTTAGATTCACTTGTGTTTGCTTAGATTTAATGAAACCTAGCTGTTGAATATTGATTTGCCGTCTATTGTTTAACAGATTGCCTCGCGTTAGGCTAAGAAAACTGGCTAACCTCTTATATGTAACTAGCTTGAACTTCTTAGAAACGCAACCGTAGAGTGCATTATTGGTTTTTCTCGCTGTATTTATTGCATGAATTGTGGCTTGTAGATCCTAGAAAACTTAATAGACTTCAAGGTTTTTAGGAGAGACTAAGATTCATAGAGTTGGGGACTTCGGCACCTCCCCACGACCAATATTAAGGAATACAACGCTTCAATTAAAACAAGGACGTGACAATTCGACAAATCAGTAGGAGATAACTAGGGAGTAATTAAATCTAAGTAAATACGCTTTTCCATATCATAATAAGTCACCACTTTAAATTTCTGTTTAATTTGTTTATTTTAATTTTATAATTATTAGTTTTTGGGTAAGTTGACTAGCGATTAATTTCGCACACTTTTCTAAAACCCGAGATTTTACTCGCTTTCTAAAAAATATAAAAACACAAAAAGAATCATCCCTCACCTCTAGACCTAATTCGTTATACATCTTGATCTAACGACATTATTCCCCTAGAGAACGATCAATCCCCCGGACTTACCTATACTACGCTACAATAGTTAGGTACACTGCCTAGGAGATTGTAAAACTTCTTTGTGAAGGTTACAAACCCCGCATCATAATCCTATCAACCTCCCCCAACTTGAACTATACAATGCCCTCGTTGTACAAATGAATACATAAACTTAATAAAATTAAGTAAGGTTGTCCGGAAAAGTTTTTTTTTTTTTTTTTTTTTATTTTAATATTACGTTCCCATGTTATTCTTCTTTATAAATTTAACATGCACGTACACGAGTTTAAATATTAAATATGGCTAAAATTATTATTAACATGAATATAAATATCAAAATGACAGTACGACCCTATGGTTACTGTGAAATGAAAATAAATACACGAGATTCTACATATTGTAACGACGAATGTATTTCCTCATTAAATTTTATATAAGGACATCAGGAAAACAACTTTCAAGGGTCATTGTGTGCTATTAAACATACACAATGTCCAAAATGATATCAATAGTTAAATTTAAACAACGTCAAACTCAACACCATGTCAATTAAATAAAGTTAAATCTTCGTCACCTAAAATCTATACAAAATGTTAATCATACATAAAGAAAAATTTACGTGAAAGCCTGCATGTGCACGGGTATTATAACTATATAAGATTTTGCGTAATGTTATAGATAAATCTTAGTTAACAACCACGTGTATGCACCAGACAGACTTTAGCATGGCAAGTTAAAAATTTACATTCTTAATAAATTGTATTATTAAATTAAATAATTACAATTCTTGTGCACAAATAATTAAAATTTAAATATATTGTAACTTATATTAAAATACATTATACAAGATTTATATCAAAACCTCATAAGTACACGAGAGTATATAATAGTGTTGTACATGGAACTACGATTGTAGAAGAGTTAAAGCCCTTTAAGGTTACTTTTGACTTTTATACACAAAGGGTTTCTAGTATAGTAAGGTGGTGTTTGTTTTTCATAAAGAGGCTCTTAACAGCCTCTTAATCTGAACCGTTCAGATGCGGTCAGATATTTTGGTCGTTCAGACCGTTTTTTTTTTTCTCGTTCAGACGCGTTCAGAGGAAGTAAGATCTTAATGGTTTAGACTTGAGAGTGGTGTCTGAATGACTCTTGTTGCCTCTTGCTGAAACAAAAAAAACCAAAAAAAGAATTAGTACAAGCAAGCAAATGTGGGGTTCAAACATGAGTTTTTTTTTTCCCGTTCAGATGCGGTCAGATTCAGACATTTACGCCTCAGATTCAGATTCAGATGTGCGGGTCAGATTCAGATACAGAGCCTCTTAAAAAACAAACACCACCTAAGTTACTAACATGCTACCTTTGAAAATTGGAGCAATTTTGTATCTTTCTTTTATAAATTTAAAAATTTCATATATATCTAAAAAGGTTAAAAACATTTACATTATGCATTCAACGATTGCACTTTAGGTATATATGAAATTAATTATGAAAGTAAGGGATATATGAAATTAATCCGAAAATTAATATTACCAACAAGTTACTCGTATAAGTTTAACTTTTAGGGCCCACTTTGGTTAAAAGAGGGGAAAGGGAAAATAAATGATAAAAGAAATACAATGCAATATAATAAGCATTCCCCTCAATTTGTTGAGGAATTGGGTATTATTTAATACTAGGTAATGGGGCATTATATTCCCTTTAACCAAGCTCCATCAATCATTATCTTACCCATTGATTACCCTTATAACCCTTAACCAAGCGGGCCCTTAGTGTTTATGAGCTCATTCAGCTTTCAAGCTTAAATAAAAGTATAAAACATAAGTTAAATAGCGAGCTAAGTAAGCTTAACAAATAAGATAATCCAAACATCCTGTAATAACACCAATGCTATCACTTAATGGGCCTCAACTTGGCGAGGGAGGTTACCTGGGCTGATGGAGGTAAAATTAAACATGTAATGGCATAAGGTAGTTTCTTTTGTTGAAGAGCCCAAAATATTCTGGCATGTCACATGCCATACCAGCGATAATTTTTCATTTCAAGGTGTTGTGGCTAAACACTAATCAGATTTACAAATGTCTCTCGAGCTTCATTTCTTCAGACTTTGAAAATCATGAAAAGTACTAAGTCAAGTTTGTTAGAAGCAAGACAACATTATACTCGATCATTCCAAACACACAATCTCTTTTACGTACTTTTCATACAATGAAAAGTAGGACGTTTGGTTCGAATCATAATAATTTTCTAATAAATCAACGTATTTACATATTTTTATATTTCAGAAGCTATGATTGTGAAACACAATGATAGAAAAGATCAAGATAGTAAGAGTTTAATTCAAATTTTGATCCTCGTCCTCTATAGAAATTCCATATTTCAAACTTTCATAGTTCAATTGAGTCTATATTTGACTTGGGGGGTCGTTGTTTGTGAATTAGATATCATTTCTCTTCTAACAACACACGAATCCTTCCCCGGCCAAGTATACCGAATAGGGTATGAATTGTAGGGAAACTGTAACACTTTTTATTAATAATATCAAATTATAATAAATAAATTACCAATAGACGGAAAGGGGTAGAAGCAGAAGACAGATACTAATTAACGATAATTAAAAGAAAGCAGTAAAGGTCAAGGCACGAGGCTTGTATTTTTTTAAACAGATTCGTCGTATATTTCCTAAGGTACAACAGCCAAAGCAGATGTACTCCAGGACGTGACAAACTTGCCTTACATTTCACGAAGATGTTGGCGTGTTCTTGATCAAACAATGGAAACAGAAAACGTATAGAGCTTTATCATTTTTGGTCATATGTGAAACTGAATGAGACATGGGTTTAATTTATAGTAAAAGCATATCTTTGTCACCAAGACATAATAAATGCTAAATTAAGCTGATAATAAACATGATTTGGAAATCATTAACAAATAATCGAATTCGTGTGAGTGTAGAGAAAGTTTAAATCAATTCCATTATTGGTGTCTTTTACATAAACACACTTATCACATTCATTAATTTTGAATCCACAATCTAGCATGGCGTGGTCAATGTTTTGATACCATTGTTTGAGAGCTTGCTTTAGCTATATAATAACTTAACAAGCCTAAAACTTTATTCTCTTGTCCAGGAGCCATGAAACCCCCAGGTTGATTCATGTAGATTTCTTCTTCTAAATCTCTGTTTAGAAATTTCGTTTTCACATACATTTGGTGAACTTCCAAATTTTTTAAAGTGGCAATAACAAGTATCATCCTAATCAAGGTTATTCGCGTAATAGGCGAATATGTATGAAAGTAATCTAGACCTTCTTTTTGTCTAAATCCTTTGACTATCAATCTTGCTTTGTACTTGTAAATGGTGCCATCGGCTTTCATCTTCTTTTTGAAGATCTATTTATAGCATAGTGGTTTACAACCATGAGGTAAATCCACGAGCTCCCAAGTATGATTTTGCAAAATGGGATATATATTTTACTTTTAATGGCTTCTTTCCATTGAGGCCCTTTCGAGGAAGTAACGGCTTCTTAGTATGAAGTAGGTTCATTTTCTACCACAAAAGAAACAAAATCGGGTCCAAACAATTTCTCGGATCTTGCCCTTTATCTTCTTCAAGGTTAAACCTCATCTTCCTCAGGTTAATCTTTTCTCTCATATTGGAGATCATTATCATCTCGTTGTCTCTTATCTTGGACAACTTCGTAATCTATTGAAGATGAACTTCTAGTTTCCTTCGTTAAACAAGGAAATATATTTTCAAAGAAGGAAGCATTCGTTGATTCCATTATTGTACCCATTTGTATATTCGGATTTTTGAATCATTTACAATGAAACGATAAGCACAAGTATTCTTAGCATATCAAATTAATAGAAAATCCACAAATTTAGGTCCAATCTTTTGAGCACTTGGTGTCGGCATTGGCTAGGTACCCTTACATTCGTGAGTACATACATGATGGTTTTCTTCACATGCAAAGTTCATAAGGGGTCTCCTCTTTTTCCTTACTAGGTATCTTATTTAAAAGATAAGTAGCCATTAGAATGGCTTCCCCATACATGTCCTGACTTAAACCAGAACTTATCAACATGGCATTAACCATTTTTTTCAAGGTACGGTTGGTCCTTTTGGCAGTAGCGTTTGCTGACGTAAATAAGGAACAATGAATTTGTGTCTGATTCCATGCTTAGCACATAAATCAGCGAATGGAAACACATATTTACCTCCTAAATCACTTCGTAAAACCTTGATTTTCTTATTAAGTTGATTCTCAACTTCATTTTTGTATAAAACAAACTTGTCTATAACTTCATCTTTACTTTTTAACAAGTAAATGTTGCAATACTTTGTATAATCATGAATAAACGTGATAAAGTACTTATTGCCACATTTTATGGGTAGTGATTTCAGATCATATATGTCAGTGTGTATCATATCAACTAGTTCGGTTTTTCATTCAACCGATTTGAAAAACGATCTTGTAAGTTTGACTTCAACACAAGTTTCATAGTTATATTTTGAATCAATATGGAAATTAGGTATGTAGTCAAATTTAATCAAACAATGCATTAAATTAAATTCTACATGTCCAAGTTGGCCATGCCACACATCAGAAGACTTAATCAAGTAATCAAAAGAAGTCATTTTATTGATGTCATTCTTAACAACCATATTTTCCTTGGCAGAATCGGGCGTATAAGTGTTTTTCTGAATCAGCTTGTTGTCATATTCAATACGAAGATGAACAACCAAGTATTTAACACTCATCTCCTTTAGCTTATGGTTCTGGTAGTTCTTAAATTCCACCCAGCTTGGAGGTAACTTTTCAATAATAACAGCAACTTGACTCAAAGTCATTCCCTAAATATGAATGTCGTGTAGCAAAACCTGCAGATCTTAAACTTGACTCATCACACTCTTTGAATCAACCATCTTGTAATCCAAAAAACGATCTACCGTGAATTTACTTGTGTTCCAATGACTCCCATAATTCTTTGGCAGTATTCGTCTTGCGGTACATGTTGTACACAGTATCCACCAAACCATTCAAAACATAGTTGTGACACAAGAAATATGAATGTTTCCATGCTTCCACAGCTTGAGCAACCTGTAAATTAGAGGGTTCGCTTTCTCTAAGGGTTCCACTTGAGGTGCAGTCTCTTTTAAGAACCGAGCAAGGTTCAATGTAGTGAGATAGAAGAACATCTTATGTTGTCACCTCTTAAAATTTTGCCCATTGAATTTTCTGGTTTTATAGCATGATTAACAACTGTGTTAGTACCTGGCACAACAGGTACATTCACAAGAGCAATCACAGTAGTGTTGATTGTCATTCTGAAAAATCAAACGCAAAAAGTTAAATAAACTATTATAAAAACCGATATCTAAAAAATTCAATCGTGATTTATAGAAACTTGTATCGAATCTGATACAAGGAAACTCAATCTTTGTTTCAATGAATCTAGATTTAAATAAGACAATATAAATAATCGAACTAAAAAGACCAGTTTGTAAAGAAACACAGTCTTGGCTTCAATATAAACCGATAAAGTTAACTGCATTAAAAATTGTTTTAGATCTTTGACACCATATCTGTTAATTAAAATTTTTATTTACGCAAGAATTGCTTTCCAACGAAACACAATCATGGTTTCGACACAAAACAATTTGTATATAAAATTGTTAATTAAATTTATCCGGTTTTAATGAAAAGTAAATGAAAAGTAGTTTTACTTCTGTTACAAATAATCTGTTTTAACATCGTAGGGAATTTGTAATACTTTTTATTAATAAAATCAAATTGTAATAAATAAATTAACAGTAGATAATTTACATAAACAAAAAACAGAACAAAAAGGTGGTAGAAGCAGAATGCATACGCTAATTAACGATAATTAAAAAAAAAAGCGGTAAAGGTCGAGGCATGCTGCCCATGTTTTACGCGATTCCCTTAAAAAATATTCGTCATCTGTTTCCCATAGTACAACGGCCAAAGCAGATGTACTGCTGAACGTGACAAACTTACATTAGAATATGACAAACTTGCATTAGATTTCACGAAGACGTTGGCGTGTTCTTGATCGAACAATGGAAGTAGAAAACATATGGAGCTTTATTAATATTGGTTATATGTAAAACTGAATGAGACATGGGTTTAATTTATAGTAAAAACCTATCTTGGTGATCAAGACAAAATAACTGCTAAATTAAACAAATTTGCAAATCTGCTATAAAATAAACACGATTTGGAAATCATTAATTAACAAAAAACCGAATCTGTGTGAACTTGTAGAGAAAGTTTAAATCAATTCCTAAAATAAATTGATACAAATTTATGAAAAGTAAATCAGAATCTGCAGCAAAAAGATTTGCGCATAAACTCGAATTTTCGGAGTTGCATTCATGTCCTTCGCCCTGCGCTCGCACGTAGGAGTTGGAGTAAGACCAACCAAATAAAATTGAATGTTTGATACAAAGATTTCTAAATAAAAACCTCTTCATTTCCTTTTCCAAGCAAAGGGCCTTTGGTCTAGTGATATGGAGGTTTTACCCTCCTAGCTAGGCAAGGTCTCAAGTTCGAGTCTTGTCTAAGGCGATAGGTGTTTCCTTCCGCGTGCGTAAAAGGAAGGGTGTCATTGCCTTCTGGGCTGGACCAACTTGGTTGTGTGGGCTCGCTATGCCTTCTGGGCTAGGGGCCATGTAACCACAATTGCCGTTCAAAACAAAAAAAAAAATAAATAAATAAAAAATAAAATAAAATAAAAAAATCCTTTTCCAAGCGATGTGGGATACTCTCCCCATTCTCAGTTTTTGTGTCTCAAGTGTATCACTTTGTACGATTTCTCATTCATATTAACTTTGTTCGTTGCGAAGCTAACCTACTAACTAATACAAATATGTATAACATATACATATACATATATTAAATATTGTCCAAAATTTGCAAATAATCACTTTTGCAAAAACATTTTCCAACATGAATTACTCCGTATTAAACACTGTAACGTAAATTTCCTGTAATGCATGTGCACACTCTAAAATCACCAACAAAATGTACGAAAAAGGAATTAATCATGGTTTGACCATAACCCGTAATTATCATTTTGACATTTTTAATGCATAAAGAAAAAGACTAAATACCCTGAAATGATAGAAGTTTAATATGTTAAATGATTTTGTTGATACTAATGAAAGATGCATTGATTTGATGTTGCAAACGTAACAAGAAAGCTCAAATTGTTCATCATGTGTTTATATCAATTTGGGGAAACCGTAAGCAGGGTTTCATTATAATGCTTGGCGTGCATTTTTGCATTTAAATATGGGAGATTTGTGTTTAACTCAATTACACCATTTTTATAAGTCATCCATTGCAAATCTAATGGTGGTCCATTAGATATAATAATAGTTTGGTAGAAAATTTAAAATCTAATCTGTTAAAATTTAGTAATGAATAGAGAAGTGAAATGTCAACGGGACTTGTTTAATACAATTTCAAGTCTAGTCATAAGGGGAGGCTTTTTCATGAAAGAATGATATGAATACCTAAAAAAAGCTTGTTAAGACTTTGGCCGGGAGTAGGTGGGTGGTTAACCGCTGAAAATGAAAACCGAACAGAGCTAACACAGTTTTTGGTTCAAGATCAAACTGAATTAAGTATTCAGTTTTTGGATCGGTGTAGGTATTGGCAAAACGGAAACCTAACTGGACGAAACGCGCAATTTGTGTACATATATACGTATTTAAAAAAAATAAAAGAAAATAAAACTTTATCGTTATGTAAATTGAACCATTTTTAAGTCTAGATCTATTTTTTTTATTTGTTCTGCATTTCTTTCGCTATACGTTTGAATATATAATATTTAAACCGATCGGTGGTCATCACGTGTTTTGTGTTTGGTGGAGTATAGTTAAATGGTGAGGATGAGTGGTTGTAACAGGGCAGGACTGCCCCGTTAATTTTGGAAGCCGTGTACAATAATCAAAAGGAAGCCTTTGAATATCGAAAAGTTAAATGTACATAAAAGTGACTAACATATATCCTTGTTAGATGCTAGATTTGCGGACTTAATAGCAGGGTTATGCATTTCTTACTCGTATTTAACAATGATTTTTTTTGTTTTCTTTTATATTATTTTATTATTTTTTATTTTTATTTTATTTTTTTATTATTATTCTTTTAAAAAACAATCAAACTTTTGAAACTTCAAAATACCGTGACTAAAGGTCCAAACTATCAAATATACAAACTAAAGGTTACATAGGCCATGTTTGGCGCGAAGCTTTTTAGAGTTTTTTAGGGCGATGAGTGGTGAGCAATGAGCTTTTTGATTTTTATTGTTCGTTTGGCGAAAAAGCGATGAGCTTTGCTATTTTTTATGAATTCTCATTTTTCCAATGCTTTTTTAAGAAGCTGTGAGCGGTGAGCTGTGAGCTTTCACTGCTACTGCTCACTGCTACTTTTACCAAACACACCCATAATATTTTTCTTAAATATAGTTTGAGGTGAATATTTTTACATAAAAAATAACAGATAAATGTTAAAATGACTTTCCTTATAAAAAAAATGTTTTTCCCCCTAAATAATTTGTCTTTCCATGAAAGATATCTTGAAAAACANGCTTTCACTGCTACTGCTCACTGCTACTTTTACCAAACACACCCATAATATTTTTCTTAAATATAGTTTGAGGTGAATATTTTTACATAAAAAATAACAGATAAATGTTAAAATGACTTTCCTTATAAAAAAAATGTTTTTCCCCCTAAATAATTTGTCTTTCCATGAAAGATATCTTGAAAAACATGCTTGACCATCGTTTAGTTGAAAACTAAAGTTGAGGGACTAAAAAAAACTTCAAATAATATTAGAGGTGAAAAAGAAGGAAAGACCATCATACTTGAGGCCCTAACACAAATCAACATTTGATGACGTATAGTCTATATTCGGGTCACGAACCTGAATATCATGACTCACTAACATTAAGCCCACCACGAGTGGGCTACGATAATAATAATTGGACTACCAATTAGACGGCTTGGGCTCACGGGGCCCAAACCCAAAACTATTTATGGATTAAGATATATGATATCTCCTAAATAAGGAGATATATATCGAATATCCGATATCGGTGGATAGACCGAAGAGTGAGGAGCACGAAACCTTATCGGTTACGTGTGTATATATAGTGCATCATAGCTCTCGTCTAAGGTACGACTTACAACCCTAAAACTATTCACAACCCTAAATCGATTACTTACTCTCACGCCGGAGGATAATCGAGGGAAACAATCCCTCGATAAGCCTAACGGTGTCTGTTACTTTCTTAGTGCGCAGGTCTCAAGAGCATTAAGATCTGATTGGTACGAGAACAGGAACCCAAACAAGGAACGCCCAACTTTTGTATCAACAAGTGGCGCCATCCGTGGGACCCTACACTAAGAACTAAGATGACAAAGCACAAAAACCTAAATCAGCGGACTCTGCTGTTGGATAAGACACGTGGTGATCCCTAGAGGAAGAACTATCAAGACCTAACCTCTAGGCAAACCACTGGAACAACCAGTGCACCTGGTCACCAGGAACCGGGACTACCCCCAATTCTTCCAACAGTAGAATTACCCGCAGAAACNTTATAAAAAAAGTATTATACTTGCCAACTATTCATCTTCTGGGTGGTGGTGGAACTTGGTACCGGTTGAGCAAGTCACATATTACCCTGAAGATAAAAAAAAAAGACAAGTTTATAGCCCTGAAAATGAAAATTTTTTGTTTGTTACCCAAAAGATGAAATGTTGGCAAGTATAATACTTTTTTTTATAATTTGCCCTTAATACAATTTCAAGTCTAGTCATAAGGGGAGGCTTTTTCATGAAAGAATGATATGAACACCTAAAAAAAGCTTGTTAAGACTTTGGCCGGGAGTAGGTGGGTGGTTAACCGCTGAAAATGAAAACCGAACAGAGCTAACACAGTTTTTGGTTCAAGATCAAACTGAATTAAGTATTCAGTATTTGGATCGGTGTAGGTATTGGCAAAACGGAAACCTAACTGGACGAAACGCGCAATTTGTGTACATATATACGTATTTAAAAAAAATAAAAGAAAATAAAACTTTATCGTTATGTAAATTGAACCATTTTTAAGTCTAGATCTATTTTTTTTATTTGTTCTGCATTTCTTTCGCTATACGTTTGAATATATAATATTTAAACCGATCGGTGGTCATCACGTGTTTTGTGTTTGGTGGAGTATAGTTGAATGGTGAGGATGAGTGGTTGTAACAGGCAGGACTGCCCCGTTAATTTTGGAAGCCGTGTACAATAATCAAAAGGAAGCCTTTGAATATCGAAAAGTTAAATGTACATAAAAGTGACTAACATATATCCTTGTTAGATGCTAGATTTGCGGACTTAATAGCAGGGTTATGCATTTCTTACTCGTATTTAACATTGAATTTTTTTGTTTTCTTTTATATTATTTTATTATTTTTTATATTTATTTTATTTTTTTATTATTATTCTTTTAAAAAACAATCAAACTTTTGAAACTTCAAAATACCGTGACTAAAGGTCCAAACTATCAAATATACAAACCAAAGGTTACGTAGGCTATGTTTGGAAGCTTTTTAGAGTCTTTTAGGGCGATGAGTGGTGAGCAATGTGCTTTTTGATTTTTATTGTTCGTTTGGCAAAAAGGCGATGAGCTTTGCTATTTTTTATGAATTCTCATTTTTCCAATGCTTTTTTAAGAAGCTGTGAGCGGTGAGCTGTGAGCTATGACTACTGCTCACAGCTACTATTAACAGCTCACTGCTACCGCTCACTGCTACTTTTACCAAACACACCCATAATATTTTTCTTAAATATAATTTGAGGTGAATATTTTTACATAAAAAATAACAGATAAATGTTAAAATGACTTTCCTTATAAAAAAATGTTTTTCCCCCTAAATAATTTGTCTTTCCATGAAAGATATCTTGAAAAACATGCTTGACCATTGATGACGTATAGTCTTCATTCGGGTCACGAACCCGATTAATGAACATTACTAACACCCAAGCCCACCACGAGTGGGCTATCATAACAATGATTGGGCTACCATACTAATGGTTTGGGCTCACGAAAGCCCAAACCCAAATACATTATTTATGGTCTAGATAAGGATCTATTATTTATGGGATAAAGATCCATAGACCGGATAAGCATGTATATGCCGAAGAGTGAGGAACACGAAATCCACAAGGATTTCGTGCCTATATAAAGAATATCATAATTCTCGTTAAAGGTACGATTTACAATCATAACTCTTCAATACAACCCTAAAACCGATTACTTACTCTCACGCCGGAGGATAATCGTGGGAGACAATCCCACGATAAGCCTAACAATGTTTGTTTGCTTTCTTAGTGCGTAGGTCTCAAGCATTAAGATCTAATTGGTATGAGAACAGGAACCTAAATAAGGAACGCCCAACTTTTGTATCAACAAGTGGCGCCATCCGTGGGACCCTACACTAAGAACTAGAATGACGAAGCACAAAAACTCAGGCCAGCGGACTCCGCAGTTGAAAAAACACGTGGTGACCCCACGAGGAAGAACCATCAAGATTCAACCTATAGGCAGGCCTCTGGAACAACCAGCGTGCCTGGTCATCAAGCATCGGGCCCAACCTTAATTCTCCCAACGGTAGAATTGCCCGCAGGGACAACCCAGACCACTACGGTGATCCCAAGCACTGAAGAACTTCAGCGCACTCTCTTCAATACCCCCCATCAAACGACACCCATCGTGGACAACACCGTGCCGCCAGGCGCGCCTAACCGAAATAGGGGGCCTAATACGGAAGCAGAGATCGTTGCGCTGGAAGAGGACACGCCTGAGTTAACGCTAAGTAATTTTGTATCTCAAAATTACGAAACCTTAACAAACCTCGTGCAAGAGGAGGCAAGAAGAAGGGCAAGTCAGAGCCTACAAGCTCGGCTTAATTTTAACGAAACATCCCCATCGCGCTACCAGGAGCGCGAAAACAATGAGAAGCGTACCAATGTCCACGCTAGACTTGGTACAACATCCGATTCACAATACTCGGAGGATTATGAAGACAATGAGAGGCGTACCAGTGTCCACGCTAGACTTGGTAATCACAGAATCCAAGATAGACTTGGACAGCAACGCTCACCGAGCGAGAGCTCTTCAAGGTCTGGAAGCAGAAGAGTTCATGATAGACGGGGGAGACAAATTTCCCCAAGCGAAAGCCCATCAAGCTCGGACTCTGAGGAAAAATGGCGCAAGCGCCGCAAAAAGGACGATTCTTCCTCAATTGACTCCTCGGACAACGAGGACAAAGAGACAGGACACTGGAAGTCCAGTGGAAGACATCGCGAGGAAGAAGACGAAGATATATCTCTTCCTTGGTGTCGCCAAAAGATTGATGCATTCACACGGCGCATCAGCGATTATTCGGATCACAAGAAAAGGCGCATGCCTGCCAATGTTAAAACATATGATGGAACGGGTGATCCTAATGACCACCTAAAAATTTTCGAATCCGCGGCTACTATCGAAAATTGGCCACAACCTGTGTGGTGCCATATGTTCAACTCCACATTAGTGGGGAATGCGTTAACCTGGTTTAGCAAGCTTCCACGTAGAAGCATAAACGGGTTTGAAGAGTTGCGAAAAGCATTCCGCTTGAATTTCACTCAGAGAAAGAAGTGCGCCAAAAACCCTGTGGAATTGGCAGAGTAAAACAGCGCCAAGGGGAATCAACGAGTGCTTACATGGAGCGCTTTAAGCATGAATGTATACACGTCAAGGCGTGTCCTGAAGTACTAAAAATTTCAGGGTTCATGAATGGGATTAATAACCTAGAGCTCATTAGGAAATTAAATGATAAGGTTCCCCAAACCTTTGATGAACTAATGAAGCGCACAATGTCCTTCGTCCAAGGTGAAGCTGCCGCCGCAGATAGCAAAAAAGGATACTCGAATTACAGACCGCAAGAACAGTCAAGGAAACAATCCAATGACCAGAGCGGTAATCGTAGCAAGAACTATCGCAATGATGGAGGCGCACGGGGAAACGACAAATATACCCCGTTGATAAAAACTCCAAGAGAGATATTTGAGACAGAAGGCGCAAACTTCCCTAAACCCCCACTAATGCGCACCCCAGAAGGAAAGCGCATAGGGAATGGATATTGTGAATATCACGGACAGAAGGGCCACACCACAAATGAGTGCGTCCAATTGCGCCAACTAGTTGACAAATTAGTAAAAGAGGGCAGGATGGATCACTTAGTTAAGAACATCAAAGATGGGAAAGATAGACAAAGACCGTGGATAAAAAGGAAGCACCTAAAGATAAAGCTGACACAATCTACATGATACAATCATGGCAGCGCAAGGTCAAGCAAAAAATCAGCCAAAGATTTTCTTCCGGTAATGAAATTTCTTTTCCCACTTTGACTGCGGACAACGCAGTGGCGGAACCACTCACCATCAAAATAAACGCGGGGGGTCATGATATCCACCGAATGTACGTTGATGGAGGGGCATCCGCGGATATAATGTACGAACATTGTTTCAAGAGGTTACGACCCGAGATACGAAGTCAGCTAGTCCCCGCCGCGACATCATTAACAGGCTTTACAGGAGAAAAGATATGGCCAGTGGGACAATTAGGGCTGCTAGTTATGGTCGGTAATAAGGAGCACTCGGAAAAAGCTTGGATGAACTTCATGGTGATTAGGTCTCCCTCGCCATACAACGGCATCATTGGAAGATCGGGAATATCAGCCATACGCGCAGTACCATCCACAGCACATGGGATGCTCAAATTCCCAGTAGAAGGTGGCATTCTCACCCTCTACAATAACGCTGTGCCACCCGCAGAATGTAACACGGTTACATGCGAAACGACACACACTCCAGAACATAGCGCAACCAAGACACCGAACCTAAAAGTAGCAATCCACCCCGATTACCCTGAACAACAGGTATCGCTTGGGGGCTCGCTGTCTGAGAAGGGCAAAGCAGCCGTGTGCGCACTCCTGCAAAAGAATCTGGACGTCTTCGCATGGGAACCAAAGCACATGACTGGTGTGCCGCGGTCAATCTCGGAACACAAGCTGCAAATCCGACAAGGATATCCACCAGTAAGGCAGAAAAAGCGCGGCCAAGCTCCAGAGCGTGCGAAAGCCATCTTGGAAGAAGTGCACAAGCTAGTGGACGCGGGCATCATGCGAGAAGTCTACTACCATGACTGGCTTTCTAATCCAGTGATGGTTAAGAAGAGCGACGGTAGTTGGCGGATGTGCGTAGACTTCACCGATCTAAACAAAGCATGTCCACAGGACTGCTACCCATTGCCAGAAATAGACTGGAAGGTAGAATCCTTATGTGGATATCCTTTTAAGTGTTTCTTGGACGCATATAAAGGGTACCACCAAATCCAAATGGCTAAAGAAGACGAGGAAAAGACAGCTTTTCACACAAAGTCAAGGCGTCTATTGCTACACGAAGATGCCTTTTGGACTAAAAAACGCGAGCGCCACCTACCAGCGCTTGGTAGACAATGCATTTGAAAAGCAAGTAGGCCGCAACCTAGAGGTCTACGTGGATGACCTAGTCATCAAAAGCCATACTGAGGATGAAGTGGTGCGTGACATCAAAGAAACATTCAGAACATTAAGGAAGATCAATATGAAGTTAAATCCTAAGAAGTGCACTTTTGGCGCTACAGAAGGCATGTTCTTGGGGTACTTGATAGAACCAGATGGCATTAAGCCATGCCCATAAAAAAAAGAAGCAGTCATCCAACTTCCCTCCCCACGCACTTGAAAGAGGTCCAATCTCTGAATGGGAAACTAGCTGGTTTAGATAGATTTCTGTCCAAGTCAGCGGATAAATCACTCCCACTCTTTAAAACACTCAAGAAGTGTACAAAAAAGGAGACTTTCGTTGGACTACAGAAGCGGAAGAAGCTTTTATACAGCTTAAGCAGACTATAGCAGCGCTCCCCAAGTTAGTCGCACCCCGACCAGGAGAAGAATTGATCATGTACTTATCCGCGACTCATGGGGCAGTAAGCACAGTACTACTGACAGACAGGAATTCGGTGCAAACACCGGTATACTTCGTAAGCAAAGCACTTAAGAAAACGGAGATTAACTATAGCCCAATGGAAAAATTGGTCTTGGCGTTAGTGTTCGCAGCCAAAAGACTGCGCAGGTACTTCCAAGCGCATCCTATAGTGGTGATCACAGATCAACCTATCAAGCAAGTTATCTCCAAACCTGACGCATCTGGGCGATTGCAAAAGTGGAGTGTATTGCTAGGCGAGCACAACATCTCCTACAGACCACGCACTGCAGTCAAAGGGCATGTTCTCGCGGACTTCATCATTGAAAAACCGGACACCGAGGATATAGCTCCACAACCCAAGGCCGAACTGAAAGAACCATGGATTCTATTCACGGATGGATCCTCATGCGTAGACGGTTCAGGCGCAGGCCTTATCCTCACTAACCCAGAAGGAACGAAATTCACTTACGCCCTACGCTTTGAATTTACAGCCACGAACAACGAGGCAGAATATGAAGCCCTAATCGCTGGGCTACGCATTGCAACACGAATGGGCGTATGCAACCTAGAGGCAAATGTGGATTCTCGATTAGTAGCCAACCATGTGTCAGGCGAATATGTGGCTAAGGAAGATAACATGATCCAATACCTCGAAAAGACGAAGTCATTAATCCAAGGGTTTGACAGGTTTACAATCAAACAAGTCCCTATAGGGGAAAACAAGAAGGCAGATGCGCTGAGCAAGAATGCGTCTACAAGTTTTGCTCATCTGTCAAAACAGGTATTGGTGGAGATTCTAAAAGACAAATCCATCTCTGAGATGGAAGTATCTACGGTGATAGAAGAGGAAGGCCCTACGTGGATGTCTCCTATCATGGACTTCATAAGCAAGGGCATACTCCCTCAAGAAAAGAAGGATGCTCGACGAATACGGCGCACAACGCAGCGGTTTAAGCTTAGAGATGGTGTCTTATACAGGCGCTCATTCTTGCAACCATGGCTTAGGTGCGTTGGACCCCTTCAAGCGGATTACGTACTCCGCGAGATCCACGCAGGTTCATGCAGTATGCACTCAGGACCACGATCTGTTGTGGCACGAGCCTTACGGTCAGGATACTACTGACCCACTATGCACCGTGATGCGCGGGATATGGTACGGAAGTGCAGCGATTGCCAAGTTCATAGACCCATACCGCGCCGACCACAACACGAGCTAACACCTATCACATCACCATGACCATTCTACAAGTGGGGAATCGACATCGTTGAACCATTCCCCGTTGCCGCAGGAGGATTGAAATTCCTTATTGTGGCAATAGACTACTTCACTAAGTGGATTGAGGCAAAGGCGGTGGCAACAATAACGGGTAACCAAGTAAAGCGATTCGTATGAACAACATAGTATGCCACTTTGGATTGCCCGGAGAAATCATCTCAGACAACGGAAAACAATTTCGTGACAACCCGTTCAAAGATTGGTGTGAGCAACTAAATATCACACAACACTTCGCGTCAGTAACGCACCCACAAACCAATGGTCTGGTTGAACGCGCGAATCGCAGTCTAGGTGAAGGAATCAAAGCGCGTCTGGACAGACACAAAGGAAGATGGGTGGAAGAACTTTCGCATGTTTTATGGGCACACCGCACAACCATCAAGGTTAGCAATGGAGACACTCCCTTTTCCCTTGTCTATGGGACAAAAGCTGTCATACCGACCGAAATCGGGATGCCAACTATTCGCATAGCGGAAGTTAACATTGCCACAAATGATGATGAGCGGCGCATAGACCTAGATCTACTGGAAGAAAGGCGTGAACGCGCAGCGATACGGGAAGAAAAAGCCAAGTCAAGGATGAAAGGATACTATGATGCTAAAGTACGAAGCACTTCATTCAGACCAGGCGATTTCGTATACCGCAAAAACGATTCAAGCCGCGCAGAAGATACTGGAAAGCTCGGACCAAAGTGGGAAGGACCTTACAAGGTCATCGAAGCACTAGGAAAAGGCGCGTACAAGTTGCGTGATAAGGATGGCCATGAGCTACAAC
>LBNU01035087.1:51237-64094 GCA_014162995.1 Artemisia annua
ATCACATATGAGCTGACCGTTACATTCAGTCACGTATGTACATAGCAAGTTGGCCAGTTCATTTGCCAGGTTGGCCAGTTCATTTGGCTTAGCCGGTTCATTTGGTTATGCATGTATAGTCGTTTAAAGTACTTGTGTCCGTATGTAGAGTAGTCACGTGTGTAACAGATAAACACAGAATGCATTCAAATAACCAAATCAAGTATTCAGTCAAACAACAAAGTTTGCGTAAACAATTCGCGTATCCAAGTAAACAAGCATTGAGTTTAGTTAAAAACGAGCATGTATTCTCCCCCAAAACAGTTATAAAACGAGTAAAAATAGGGGGTCATGAAACTCACCTCAACAATAGAAATCTGCTAGTCAACAAACAACAAGATGCAACCGCTCCGACACGCGACCTAGTTATGTATGGTAAGTCTTAGTTCAACGTTCGTGCTTTAAGTGTTTGACTCATTTGAAAAGATTTTTATGTGTGACCATGTGCTCGTGTATTTCTTGCTTGTTGTGTGGTACGTACGTTTCAAAAGTAGTTTATTAGAAAGGCTCTTGGTGATGGCTCGTGGTGAAAGTGTATGGTGTGAATGTACATGATGGAACATCCGTGTATTATATTCTTCGTCATAATACGTACGTGATATATATATATATATTCTCATGGATGATCGACACGTGTCCCCCACTTGCCCTAATCGTATGGCAGGAAGACCAAGAGACGTGACACGTTACACCTTATTCCCACGATTTCCGAGGTATTATCTTGGACTTATTTGGACTAGGTTAATTGCATATCTTTTACGCGAGAAAATTTGAAACTTCCCTGCTACAAGAAATGTTTTTTTTGTTCCCGTTATTAGTCTAGCATCCGCGGGTCGTACCCTGCGCATACTAGACTGGGGGGACATTATGACGTATAGTCTTCATTCGGGTCACGAACCCGATTAATGAACATTACTAACACCCAAGCCCACCACGAGTGGGCTATCATAACAATGATTTGGCTACCATACTAATGGTTTGGGCTCACGAAAGCCCAAACCCAAATACATTATTTATGGTCTAGAAAAGGATCTCTTATTTATGGGATAAAGATCCATAGACCGGATAAGCATTTATATGCCGAAGAGTGAGGAACACGAAATCCACAAGGATTTCGTGCCTATATAAAGAATATCATAATTCTCGTTAAAGGTACGATTTACAACCCTAACTCTTCAATACAACCCTAAAACCGATTACTTACTCTCACGCCAGAGGATAATCGTGGGAGACAATCCCACGATAAGCCTAACGGTGTTTGTTTGCTTTCTTAGTGCGCAGGTCTCAAGCATTAAGATCTAATTGGTACGAGAACAGGAACCCAAATAAGGAACGCCCAACTTTTGTATCAACACTATCAAGACAAAAACTATAAAACACCAAGACTTTGACTATATATAAGTGAACAAGCTTGTATCATTATTATGTCAACATGTATATTACAAAAGGAGAAACCAAAAACATATTCAATCAGGTAGACCAAGAGGTCATTCAGGTGAGGGAATATAAATGAAAATATACTTTCTGATTCAGCGAAGTCCAATGCAGATACTTCATAGTTTATACCATAAATCCTTCGACTTTAAAGTTAGTAAACAATTCTTCTTCATTGGCGAAGATGTAACACCCCCAAAATCTGGTTTAGCGGAAGCATACATGTTTGGGTGCTACTAAACTGGTACCACAACACAAAGTACAAAGAATAGTTTTCATTTCATTTATTTAGAATGAAAGTTGTTATCAAAAGCATTTAGTTTACATGATATCAAAGAAGTGAGGAAATTGGCCCATAAGATAATTAAAGCGGTCCCAATTAGTTTACCAGAGTCATCTATGACCATGCCATGCCCTGCCAATGCCTTCAATAGTAAGCTATCGCTTTAAACCTGAAAATACATGCTAAAATGTCAACACGAGGTTGGTGAGTTCATACGTTTGTATAAATAGCAATTCAGTATAAAAGAAACGTGAGTTCGATAAAAGCTTGGTGACCATTGTGTCGCGTACAATGTCATAAAATGGGGTTCACTTTCAAGTAAATGCAGTAATGTGGAGCACAAGGTTAAACGTTTGCTTGACCGTTACATTCGGTCATGATCACATATGAGCTGACCGTTACATTCAGTCACGTATGTACATAGCAAGTTGGCCAGTTCATTTGCCAGGTTGGCCAGTTCATTTGGCTTAGCCGGTTCATTTGGTTATGCATGTATAGTCGTTTAAAGTACTTGTGTCCGTATGTAGAGTAGTCACGTGTGTAACAGATAAACACAGAATGCATTCAAATAATATACTTGAGAAATCTTTATAACAAGTATGTTAATGAGGTAATATTATATTATAAATATCTTTTATTATTTATAATATAATTAAGTGTTAAAATATTTAAATTAAATACATTTATATTTAGAAATTATATTTAAGTAAGTATTTTTGCAAAATACTCTAAGTGTTATAATTTTTAGAAATTTGGGCATGACCCGTTCGTTTGTTCAACGTTTCGATTTTCCTCAATTGTTGCAAATTTCTCAAATAGACCTCTAGTCACTTTATTTGCAAAATTGAGTACGTAATAACTATATTATTCGTTATTTATATAGTTATCGTTTTAATTCGTTCCACGTTATAAAAATAATCACTGTAAGTCCAAATATATGTAAAAACTCGTTTTCGTCATCCGAAATATTTATTGGGCCTATATTTCACTATTGGGTCCGTTAATCCAATATTAGCCCAAAACCATTTAATACGGTTTTAGTTACGTTTTATATATCGTTATATATCGAAATTAATTTCTACACGTCCAATAATAATTTTTGGTCAAAAAGTCAAAGTTGGAAAAATGTCCATTGGGCTCGGCCCAACTGCCAACGAGCACCAATTTGGGCTTATTGGGCCAATTGGCCCAATAACCAATTTTAGTTGTTTTATTTTATATAACTTTTATAATTAAACATAATTAACACTTTTAATTATGTTTAATCCTCAAAATATAAGGTTTGGTCAATATTATTTTTATTCGACTAAAAATAATATATTTCGACTTAAAATAATTTATTTCACCAAAAATTGTATTTTTAACTAATTATTTATAATTAGTTACGGTTAATTCGATATATAATTAATTATAATCTTACAAGCAAAACTTCCACCAATTCACCACTTGAGCCAAAATTTTATGTTTTTCAAAACCCCAATAATCTCTTATTTTTATATAAGCCGAATTATATATATACACATATAAGTGTATATATCGTCTTAAATTCGCGTAATTAGTGTAAATCACATTTGTACCACCAAATTAGTACCACAAGCAACAAGTTTTACCACACAAGCAAGAAATATTCATATTAACTCATAGCATTTAATGTTGGTCGAATTACATGCATGCAAACCCATTCTATATATATTTTTCATCTTGACAAAATATATACATTTAGCACTTGGTAACCTCATTTAACATCTCAAGAACATGAATTTAACAAGATTAGAAAAGTTTTAATGATTCCTTACAAGAGGTGTGTTTGTACGTGGCTAGGAAGAACAAGAGGAGACCCAAATGCTTCAAATTTACCCAAATCACCTTCCAAATAACCCAAAACTCTTGAATTCTATACCCAAATTAACTTGATCTTCAAAAATTATGTATGTATTGTGTGTGTGTGTGTGTGTGTATTCGGCTAGGAGCACCAAGAAGAAGAAAAGAGATGAGTTATGGATGAAAATGAGGATGGTAAGTGTTAAATGGGTATTAGATTTGGTTAATAAGGTGTAGATTGGATAAAAGGGTGCTCCTTGGTCATAAGGGTAAATTGCATGTGTTTTATATGTGTGTGGTGGGTGTGGCCGGTTCTAAGGGTATCCAAGGGAGGTGGGAGTAGATATTTTTACTCCTCGTTGGTATATCGTGTGTCGGTTTAAGCTTAAATGTAACCGAAATGTCCCGGTTTGACGTTTTTGGACACGTACACGTAAAATAAAGTTTTTAGCCACGTTTTCATCAGAAATGTAATAAAATGTCATTACTGACTCAAAAATATATTTACTTGACTTTTACCATAGGTACTGTAGTGTCGGTTCGCGTGCGGCGTTGTTTTTCAGAAAATGTGAGAAAGCTCTCAGTAAATTACGAAACTTGTCAGTAACTATCCGAAATGGATTAATTTATGTTTACTGACAAAAATAGACTTTTCCAGTAGTGACTGTAAGCTACAGTGTGCAGGACAGCTCCCGAAAATGTTCAGAAATGTACAGAAACATGCAGAAACATGCAAAAATGCATATAATACTCAAAATGAATATAATAAATAGAAATTTATTATTAAATTAATTTATGAAAAATACCATTTGTCACAGAAGACGAACTAATGCAGTAACAAATTGCATTGTAACCGGACATTGTTCCGGAAACCTAATAATGGAAGTCCCATATTAAGATGCCAACTTGATATATCATAATTGTCCTAAACATAAAATAAGAAAAAAAAAAGTTATATCAGATAGAGTTAATTACATAAATGGTCCCTGTGGTTTGTCGGGTATTACGGATTTGGTCCCTAAACTTTATGTTTTGCGGATATCGTCCCTGTGGTTTTGACCCGTTACGGGTTTGGTCCCTTGACCACCTTTTCTGTTACTTTGACCGTTAAGTGGAAGTTTAAAGGGCTAAAATGACATAAATACCCTTTAACAGTATGGTCCCTGTGGTTTCTAGGGTATAACGAATATAGTCCCTAAGTTTTTTTTTTTTTTTTTTTTTTTTTTTTTTTTAACTATTAATTTTAGTAATCTTTTTTTAATTAAAAAATATTCATACGTTTATCGTCCGTTTTCATACGTTTTAATCCGTTTTCATCCGTTTTATACGCTTTCGTCCGTTCTTATACATTTTTCTTACGTTTTCATCTGTTTTTATAAAATTTGTTACATTTTCATTCGTTTTTATATGTTTTCATCCATTTTTATAGATTTTCATTCGTTTTCATACGATTTCGTCCATTTTTCATATGGATGAAAACATATAAAAATGGGTAAAACATATGAAAACGTAATAAAAACATACGAAAATGGATAAAAATGTAAAAAAAACATATGAAAACCTTATAAAACTGGGTCAATTTAAAAAAATTAAAAATTCATAAAAAAAATCTGGCAAAAGATCTTTGTCAGAAACTTTTTTAAACCTTTTTGACATATTTTTTTGAACTTTTACAAATTTTTTTTGAAAATGTCAATTTGCTTAATTCTTTGTTTAGTGAAGTTTCTTAGTTAAACAAAGTATATATTAATTTTTTTTAAAAAAAATTCTTGTTAAAAATTAAAAAAAAAATCTGATAAAAAAGTTTTTAAAACCTTCTTTCAAAAATTCCAAAAAAAAAAAATCGAGATAAAAAAGTTTGAAAAAAAAAAAAAAAAAAAAACCTTAGGGACTAAATCCGTGATACGAGACAAACCACAGGAACCGTATGGTTAAACATACGAGGGTATTACTGTCATTCAACCATCCTTAACGGTCAAAGTAAAAGAAAAGGTGGTCAAGGGACCAAACCCGTAACGGGTCAAAACCACAGGGACGATATCCGCAAAAAATAAAGTTTAGGGACCAAATCCGTAATACCCGACAAACCACAGGGACCATTTATGTAATTAACTCTATCAGATATAAAGACTGGCACGCAAAAAAAACTAAATCAAATAATTGTCGAAGAAATAAGCCGATTAAAGTTATTAGCTATATCTTGCAGGTTATTAATTTAAAAACCTATCTAAATCCAAAACATAGCATATTAATTCCCGGCCTAATTTGAAAATTATTGGTTGTATCCTTTAAAGGCTGTTATGTGGCCCTAAGTACCAACTTTTGTATTAACCACAACTTTGTTGCTTGTTCAAAGTAGATTTAACTATATTAACTTAAACCAATGTACGGTAATGTGAAGTGTTAGCATTAGCGTTAAGGCAAAACTACTAATAAATCAACATTAAACATTACACCCACTGTTCTAATGTTAACCTTAGGAATGATTGCGAACAGACTCATGTTAAAATAAAAAAAGAAAGCCAATCTAACAATAGACTCGGTTCTTCCACCATGACACAGAATGATGCGGCTAAATTGCTTCCTCCAAATATTAGACACAACTTTTAGATCAATTTTTTCTGTCTTCTCACCCAAACATCATTGCATATTATAAAAAGTATACAAGTCAACGATCACAGATACATTGCTAGATCCAAAGATATCAGAAATAAATATATAAATAAAAGATAGGCCAAAAAAATCATAAGAAAGCTCCTTTAACCCAAATGCTTATTAGAAAGGGAGAACTTTGCTAACAGAGTATGTGAGTATCGTCTCAAGCATCATTTCAGTGTTACTTTCTCCTAAATATGTGATAAAAAACATTGTCAAAGTATCCACTACCGGATAAAACTAATAAACACACACACACATACGTACATACATACATACATACATACATACATACATACATACATACATACATACATACATACATACACGCCTACTTTGGTGGAATATAGGTTTTCACAGGCTCCTGTTTCATCTTCTTCACCATATGTTACAACAAAACTAATAAGCACCGAATGCTTTGTTCAAACTACCTTCAAAGTAAAGGTCCGATAAGGGTAAAGTTCCGCTATAACCGTCCTATAGGGCTTCGGAGGGAGCCTATTTATCCACCATTTTATAATAAAGAAAACCTCCTTCAAGCATCATACAAAACAACCACCTCGATTTCTCCCATACTCCTCATGGCAACATTAGTACGCTCTTTTGACAATTCTTATATAGCCTAAGTACAAAAGAAAATTATATTTTAATAATAGATGTGCGTAAAACTATGCCCCTCTTACATTTATTGCAAAGCACCAATACTAAAAATGTACATACCAACACCGCAAGCATTCCACATGCAACCATTTTCTGTCTACGTTGTGCATAAAATTCCCAATGCTGAGCGCATCTATTCAAAGCTGAAAACCCAAATTGAAATATAAAAACAAGTATATAATGAAATTTTAAACTTCACAGATAATTGAAAAACCAACACGAACAAAATTAATAAAAAAAATAAAAAAAGGCAATAAAATCAGGAAATTACCCGTTTAACTTATATGTTTATAGAAAGAGAAAGTTTGCCCACCGAGTATGCAAGTATCCTCTCGATGTCACTTGCTCCTACATATGTGAAAGAACGGACACCATCTTTTGAAATAAACTCCCATCATCAAATCGATTTCTCCCATTCTCTTAATTCCAACATTGCTGCTTGGACAACCCGAACACAAAACAAAAAAAAAAAATGTTAAGAACTAATTTGCATAAAACCTTATTAACTCACATTTACTGCAAAGTGTTAGTGTCAAAAAATAAAAAATACACCCCTGCTGCAACTACCTTCTACAGAAGAAAGTTTTGCTACTACCATGTATAGAATCCCCAATGCCAACAATAATGCCAGGCTCAAAACCTACCAACAAAAGATCGGATATCAGCACCCTCATAAGTTATTTAGATTAGGATATTGTCCTTTCATACACATTTCACGACACGAAACATCATGCTAATATTGCAAACCAACTATCGCAAACACAAAAGATACATAAACAAATAATCAGTTTACGTTTTTAATTAGCAACAAAACTCAAGTGACTATCAGATAACAATATTCTATCATAAATCTTGATTCTCGATTACTTAACTTTGGTCCTGACATAATCACAACAATATATCTATCAGCAGACTAAGAAAACACACAGGGAAATGTTATAACCAATAGAAGTGTGCAGAAAATACGGAAATAGTGCAGACACTGTCAGCAACACACATTATTATTAATAGAAACAAACAGGGCCGTCTCGTGAATTTTGGAGGCCCTGTGCCAAGTTTTGACAATATAGACCTCCCGAACAATGCCAAAACTTATATGTATAATAATAAAGAGAGGGAAAAAAACGTAAGTATTCAAATTGTGTACGTACAACATGTCTATTTTTGACACATTAATGAAAATATTTAAAACTTCTTTATTGAAAATGTATGAAAATAATTCATTTAAAAGGCATTTTAACAACTTTCATAAACTTGGGTTAAAATTGTAACTTTTGTAAACCCATTTGTTTTTATCTAGATAAAAGACCAAAGGACTAGAGTAAAAGTGTAAAGTCCATAAAGTCTAGGGTGCAAACTGAATTTTTCACAATTTATCTTCTTCTACCTGTTGTTCACTTGTTCGTATCTCTGTATTTTTATTCTTTTCATTTTCTTTCAATCACCTAAAACTAAGGTATGTTTCACTAAAGAAATCCAACTTAAGTTTTAGAGTACATTTTTATTAAATTTACCTTAAACTCGAACTAAAACAGCCTTGCATTATAACGATCTAAGGCCCTAAAAATTTTGGGGGCCCTGTGCGGTTGCACACTCTGCACACCTTGAAATCCGGCCATGGAAACAAATAATAATGACAGTGAAGGAAAAAACTTTGTTTCAACAAATTTGAGAACATGCCTAACATAACCAACTTTGTAACTTATCTAATAATCAGCGTCAACATTATTCAAAATTTAAAAACAAATCAACTCAATTACGGTACCTATAAATAAAAATATCATAAGAGCAATATGTATGGTAACGCAGCAACAGGCGTTGGTCCGACATGGCAGCCGTATTGCCGGCATTACCATACTGGTGGTAACGCGCTGCCAACTGCGTTGGCTGGAGTGTTAATCCAACAACGTGCGTTGTTGTTGTTTGTTTTTGTTGTGGCAGTGAAAAGTGGGTGTTAACATGTTACCATACCGACGATCTAAGAACCCTATTTTGACATATTTTCTCATGTTGTTACTAGCTACTCATGAAATACATGAAAATGTGAAACCAAAAATCAAACAGTAAAAGTAATAGCCAACCTTATTTCGACGATCGAGTTCGCCTCTAACTTTCACAAAACACCTTAAGCTCTTCCACACCTCAAGCAACAACTTAAAAAAACGCATAGAGTCAGTACATCACTTTCAGACTCATATCAAACAACATAAAGTTAATACCTAACTAAAATATATCAGAAACTTCACCTCTCGGTTAGGGTTCATAAAATTACAATTTTAAATAAAGATCAAGCAAAATAATCAAAACTAAAATACATCTAAAACTAAACACCCCTCGGCTAGGGTTTATAAACTTGCAATTTCAAATAAAGATAAGCAAAATAATCTAAACACCCCTCGATTAGTTCATAAACTTACAATCTTAAATAAAGATCAACCACCCACATGCAATANTTCCACCCTTAATTGGGAGAATGAGGTGTTTGGGTGGAATCCGTGGTTAATATATAACGGGTATAATTAAAACGAAACATGTATATATTGAACGAAAGAAGATTAAGTAATGTCATGTTATAATCTCACTGTAATGATAGACATGATAGAAGTAATTAAAAGTTTACGATACCCACAATATAAATTATTAAAAGTTTGCATGTAAAATAGAAATTAAAAAAGTTTGATACACACAAGAAAATATAGTAGTTAGTGTTGGACTATGTGGTCAAAGTTTTGAATGACAATTAATGGTGTCATCAAACATACTAATGTAAATTAAGAATATAATTAATGTATGATTAATTTTAATTTATGAGACATCAGTAAGATTAATTTTTGGTAATTAATGTGACCATTTTTCTCCATCTTTATTCCCTATAAATTGTGTAATCTTCTTTCATCTTTCAACACACCGAAATAAACATAACTCATCACTCCTCTCTTTTTTGTTACCATTCATATTTCTTGTATATCCGGTTCGTAATAGAGGGGAGACACGTTTTTTTATTCACCTTGATAACCCATTTGTGCTAACGGAGTTATCCGTTGTTGTTGTATCCTGTAAGATAGATAGACGTTCACGATTCTCAAGCACCGTGAATAGGAAAAATCTGTCTTAAGAAAACTGTGAGCATCACATGCCTCAGCATTTTCCTTGTTTGTGTTCTTCGGGTCTAAACAATGAAACGGTTTACGGTACTATTTTCTACAATTTATATTTATCTCTTTATTATCATGATTGTCTCTTGGAGCAATACACTTAATATGTATAACAATCTTAAGACAGATTCGTCCTCTCCGCGGTGCTTGAGAATTATGAACGTCTATCTCCCACGATACAACAACAACGGATAACTCCGTAAGCACAAATGGGTTATCAAGGCGAACCAAAATTGTGCCTTCCCTCTATACGAACTGGATACAAAAGATGTATGAATGATAACACATAAGGAGAGGAGTGATGAGTTGTGTATATATGTTTCGGTGGGTGTAGAAAAAGGAGAAATGCTCTCATTTATAGGTAAAATGGAATGTGGAAAAGAAACGGTCACAATTAAATCTACTAATGGCTCATGAACACATAATTAATTCGGTCGTTACAATTGACCAAACATTAACCTTGTTCTTAACTCCCATTTGTATCCATGATGACCATCAATTTTCATTCAAATATAAAATTTTGACCATAATTTCCAACAATCGACAAATAAACCGTAACATGGAAACATAAAAAGTAGAGAATGATACCGTAAACCTTTTACGTGTATAGACTCAAAGAACACAAATAAGAAAAATGTTGAGGTTTTTTTCAATTGTTTTGAAGCTATTATTTGAAAACCGTTTATGCATATTAGTAGTTTATTTGTTGAACTTTGATATTTTATTAATGCTGATGACTATTGTTCAATGATTACATGTGAAGTATTAAAAAAAAGAAACGGTTTGGTTTTGGATATTAATGTGTGACATGAAATAATAAAGTCTATCACTAATAGTATGATTATGGGACTTTACTAAATGCTTCATTTGATTATGTGACCACTTATATTTTTTTTGTTTCATGGGTGACATTGTATTCTGATTTTTGTCAATAAAATCGATACAATACTTCAGTTGCTTGGAAATGTTTTATAAAGCATTTTAGTTGAAACCTTGTAGTGGTGCTAGTTTGTGTAATTAGTAAAGGTTTCATGACGGGATATCGGAATTAAACTCATTCTTGCGGAATGAGAATTTTGGTGTTAATTGGAATCCAAAATAATTACTATCATAACTATGCACTCGTGGGAAAAAGTGTGTTGTTCGCATAGTAAACTAATGAGTTTTGGTTCCAATTCCGTTATGCTGCACTCTAAGACTTTAAACTTGATTTTTGGAAAGTTTGAGTCGAAATAGGTGAACCGTTTGGTCACAAAGTATCGTTGTCACAGCTGCGCATTCATGGGAAATGTGTTGTTCACGTGGTAAACAAATGTTTGAGCCCAATTTTTTTTATAGAGCTCGTCTAAGACATTAAACTTGATTTATGGAAATTTTGAGCTTAAATGGGTGAACCATTTGGTCACATTATTTATTTTGGTACATCAATTCAGTTTGGACTGGTATGTTGTCACAACCGCGAAGTCATGGAAAATTGTGTTTTTCGCACGGTAACAAATGAGTTTTGCATCGGTTTTTTTTCGGTGATTAGTTAACAATGAAACATCTTAACTTGATTTTGAAAAAAAAATAATAATAATAAAATGTTGAGCTTAAAATAACAAATCAGATGATCGCAGTTTGTATTTTAGCACAACATTTTTTCCAGGCGGCTTATATATATTTTTTTTGCTAATATTTGTGTTGATTTGATGTTGTTTGGTACAACATTTTTTGGTTGTTATATTACAAAATTATGTGATAGTTTGTACAACGTTCAACACAAAATTGTTTGTTTTATTTGGTGCAAAATATTGTGGCAAAGTAGTGCCTATTTAAAGTTGTTGGGTGCAGTTTTCTGCAACTAACTTTGTAACATGAGAATAAATAAGTCGCTCGATTTTGTATCGAATATTGGAAGTTTAGATGTTGCAAATATTCTATTTTGAATATTGGTACAAATAATCAAACTATTTGTAATTCTAGAAAGATGAATAATCGTCCAGACTTATTATTAACTCATATCGCTAATTATCGAACGGTTTGTCATTATGTAAGAAATGACTGTGTTCAATATAACCGTGTAGGATATTGTGACATGTCAAGAAAGAACACACATATAGATGACAACGAATTACGTTGGTTTATGTAACTAACTTGAATGGTGTGATTATCATCCAATGTGAGATATTGTCCATTTTGCTAAGTTGGACATATTTTGATTGTGTAAAATGATTACACATTGATTTTATGTGATTATAATCACATAATAAATTGTGATAATCATATAATGATAAGCGATTAAATGTGATTATATATGTGGGAAACTAGAAGGGGGGGGGGGTTGAATAGTTTTACATCTTTTTAATATGTTCAAAGTTCATTCGAAAAACCTTCAATTAGAGTTTAGTATGAAAACAACATATAATCAATATGATCAGTTATATATGTATGCTTTTGAATTTATTTTCAAAACTTAGTTTTATGAATGGAGCTTTGGTTGATCTTTATGTGAATATGTTTTCCTTTTAAAATCTTAAAACATTTTGTATCAAATTATCGATTAAGTTAAACTCAACATGAGAAGTGTGAATAATGCATCTAAGTCTATTAGACCATATCATATAATTATTCATCCTATAACAATATTAACTTCTATTATCACACAATCAACATCAAAACAATATAAGCAACAATCAACACATATTTGCAAGCATAGATATAAAGCAATAAATGTAAGACTAAATGAAAAGAGTTAAGAGAAAGGAAATGCAAACCGGGCACGATGATTTATAGTGGTTCAGCTACAAGGACACCTTCCTTGCCCTACT
>LBNU01035088.1:0-11220 GCA_014162995.1 Artemisia annua
GAGATCTTGGAGTCTTTTCTTGATATCATAAATAACAAGAAAGTATTATTAATGTCGACATATCTCACAACCTCCCATTAAATCAAGATGTCTAGCATTGTATGTTAACTCTCAACACAATGTATGATGATTCAATAGGTTCTAGTTGTGTAATCAAATCTAACACTCGTGTCTTTCATGATAAAAAACAACAATACTCTCTAAATATCTTCATGTATTTGAGAGGTATAGGTTGAAAAGGTGAGATGGACAAGTCAAAGGGAATAATCTCTTATAATTATTTTGTAAAAATACATGCACCTATCATAAGCAACTAAGTTATTCAAATCTAACCAAACCCATAACTAATTCTAACTAAATCTCTCATGCCATTAATGCATTATTGTCTTCCCCATGCATTTCCCTCTATCATATCACTACACCTAATACTACATTGTAGGTATCTTAGTACTCCCTCCGTCCCAAAATTATTGTCCAGTTTGAATTTTCAAAGTCAAACTGGTTCAACTTTGACCATAAATATATATTTTTTATTATATAATACTTGATGAAAAATTATACCATTGAAAAGTACACTTAAAACTTAATCTATTTATATATTTTACATCAAATATTATATAACACCCACAAAAATATTTAAGGTCAAAGTTGAAGAAGAAAGACTAAAAAAGTCAATAGTGGACAATAAATTTGGGACGGAGGGAGTACTAAGAAAGTTTACTCAATAGATTTTAGAACTCTTTACCCATACCTAATCCATGTTAATCCCCTATAAAAGGAGTGCTTTGTATCACCTATTTTCACCACCACCGTCATTTTCTTTTACACTTCATTTCTTCTACAATCAATTATCATGGCAAGCAAACTTCTCATGAAACGTGTTGACGAGTCTTCAAAGACTAACGTCTATGAACCATTCGAATATCGTGAGTATCGCGAAGGCCGTGAATGCGACAAGAACTTCATGATTGCTACCGGTATTCGAAAACCGTTCACCCAAGCTAAAGCCTCCTCTCTAATTCATAACCTTCCTAAAGAGATTTTTCCTAGACATCTCCAAGAATTTCACGCTAGATTTTATTTTGATCAACACACCCTTTCTTTGAATTTCCGTATGTATGGGTTTGGGTATGCATGGAACTTGAGAAAGTTTGGTAGGGTATTGAAAGTGTCTTCTAGAGGAAACTTTTTCTACACAAGGTCCACTAAGACGGAGGATTTCATGAAAATGGAAAACTACCATCCAAGTGCCTTTTGTTTGGAAGCCCCAATCTTTGCTTTCCTCGTCCAAAATAATATTCTTCAACCCTACTACCATTGTAAGGGCGTTCCTTCTGAGCATTGGAACAAGTCTCAACTTCACTTTCATTTGATCCCTTGGGCGGAGGTGTTGTTAAAGAATGTATTTGTGGAAGATGAAGCTCAAGAGAAGTTGCCCATCATTGTTGGGTACATGCTCTATTGTATCGTGACCGATACTCCCTTCAACTTTGCTTACTTCATAGCAAAAAGGATGGAGCCATTACACTACAATGATGAGCCACTTCCGTATGCTAGACTCATGACACATGTCTTTAACTACATCAAGAGTGTTAGGACCTAAGTTTGTCAACATTTAATCAAGTCTCGGTTATTTCAGTATTTGTAATAGGTTGCTAGAATATTTAACTTATCATGTAAACGTGTAAAGTCCATTACACGTCCAATGGGCCTTAAGCCCACACGTTTAAGAAAGGAAGGAATAGGGAAGTGTTGCCCTAGCTCCTCTCCTATAAATAGGACACTCATGTAATCCTATTTCTTGTTGGTTATTTCATTTACATAAGGAAACTCTTGCACTTTTATTCTTCATATTTGATCTAATCAACCAAACTCTATTTCTCATCTTATTTCTATCAAATCAATACTTGTATTTACAATATGGTGACCTAACAAGTGGTATCAATCGCTAGAAGAAGGTGTGATCTTTGTTTTTGGAACCAACGAACCATAAACACCTTTTTTTACTCGTTATTTTTTTGATAAAGCTTGTTACTTTCTTGTTTGTTTCGTGCTTTTATCACATCTTTTTCATCAAAACTTGTGTTACAAACTCAAACAACCAACAAAGTTTCAAAATTTCTCAAAAAATTTTAGATTCGTACTTTTGTACAATTTTTCGAAAATTTTCAAATTTTTGAAAAGTTGTTAAAGTTTGCAACTTTTTTAAGATTTCATCATTTTAAGGTTAGTTGTACAAGAATCTTGGATTAAAAACGTGTTTTTGGCTTGCTTTTTACAAAAACAAAAATTGGCCTAGTTTTGACAAGTTTTCGAAATCTTTAGACCCTAAACTTTCGAGATCTTTGCTCTTTGCTCCTAAGGTGTTTCCGTTGCTTACTCAGTGCTTTTCTCTCTTGTATAAGAAAGAAAACACTTCGACTCGTTGGATATTATCGAGCTTGTATAATCTCGATAATTTTTGGTATATTTTTTCGAAAACTTGTACAAGTTTTGAGATCTTTCCCAACTTTTCGAAATCTTCTGATTTTCGAGAACTTTGGATATTTTTCGAAATCTTTTCACAATTTTTCGAGAACTTTGCTAAACTCACAAAACTCAAAGATTTCGAAAATTCTTAACATTTTTCTCGATAATTGTGTTTTTTCGAGAACTTTTGTAAATTTTCGAGAACTTTGGTAATTTATCGAGAACTTTGGACTTTGACTGTTTTTCGAGATATTCTTCAACAAAGTTTCGAGAACACAATTGGGAAAGTTTTTCAAGGCTTGGCATAACGCTTATACCTTCTACAAGATCCATTTACACACAAGTCTTTCATCATGTCTCAACTACCATACTCAAACTCTCCTTATACTCCACGTCACAGTACCGACCCTCGTCATGTATTACACTTTGGTAATGAATCAAATCCTCCTATGTTGATTAATGGAAATTACACTACTTGGAAATGACGATTCATACAATGGGTTGCTGATCGTCCACACGCTGATCTCCTACTGAAATCAATTCTTCAAGGACCATATCAAATGAAATTCATTGCTGACTCAACAGGCTTCACTGAACTACAAACCAAAGATACTTTGACTGGCCATGACCTAAACCAACATGTTGCTGATTACCAAGCAAGTTGGTACATCACTCTAGGTCTTCCAAATTCAATCTATTCTACCTTGGATTTTGAAGCTAGTGCTCATGAAATGTGGAAACATCTTGAAGTCATGCATCAATCACACCATGACCTACGAATGAATCAGCTTCTACAGTCTTGTCTCCAAAGGAAATTCATGAAAAGCATCCTCCCTGCTCCACAAATCACTCTTCCTAGCTATCTGGAATCGCGTCTGACAAATTTGTTCAATCTGGAAGATGATACTATTCATGTGGAAACAATATCTGGAAGATCTCATGGAAGTACATACTATCTGCATGCATATCTCTCGGCACTTCACAACGAAGCTGGCAACTCCACTACTGATAATGATCATACAGTGACAAACACCGCCTCTTATGCTCCTATCATGGATAACTCAGATGGAACTGTTGATATGCTGCTAATGGCTGACACACATGAACTCCAAGTAAGTGAGTCCAGTCCAATCTATGACACTGATGCTAAGTATCAAGCAAATGATTCTTATCCATGCCTGATACATGACAGTGGTTCTCCGTCTAATTCTATCTCAGACAATGCACAAGTTGTTCAATCTGATTCTATGTTATCTACTCATATAACTGATCAAATGTCCACAGTGGTTTTATTTGATGATAATCCAATAAACCCAGTTGTTACATTTGATGAAACAATTATATCAACTGCACAAGATAACAATGATCAACTTGAACAACATGAGCTTTTGTCTGATTCAGACGCCGAATGGAGAATGTTACTTATGACCAGCCAAAATCAAAATATCCAGTGTCAAGCACTGAACGCAAGGTTGAGAGACAAAAACGTTGAATTAACCAGAGCACTTGAGCATTGTAAATCACAACTCAATTCTTTCAAAACAAAAGCAGATCAGGAAACATGTTTAGAGACAATAATTCAGAAAAACAACGATTTACAAAAGAAGCTAAGCATGTTAACTGACTCTACTTTATATCAATACTATAAATCATTTACAACTGAGATCCAATCAATGGAAATATGCTGTTGAAAATAATTCAGAACTCACTGTTGCCAACTTTCTTTCCCCTATTGCGAAAGAAAGAAGGGAAATGTTACAAACTCAATTTACTCCAAGTCTTCAACGTTTGCATTCATATGCTAAGAAATGGAAACAGGAACTTAACAGGGAAGTCAAAACCATCATAGATGTTTTTCGGGAATCTGAACAAGCGATTTTAAACCAAAAACGTCGAAATCAAATTTTACAAAAAGAAGCTGATCGACTCTTGGAACATGTTCTTAGTGCTGATATAATTTCTGTGATTATGAATTCTCTTTATGAATCTGGTACTTCGATGCTTGTTGATGATCACTGTGATGATGTTGAGTTGTTATTAAACAAATTGAGACATTAAAAGATGAAAACGTTAATCTCCGAAAACAAAATGATGATGTGCAAAACAAACTTTCAAATGAGATTTTCCAACTCAACAAAAAGCTTGAATGGTGTCAAAACCAAAGTCTGGATTTTGAATTAGAATTGCAATGTCTTAAAACTTCCACATCTTTTCAAAAAGAAAATGAGGAATTAAAAAGTCAAATTACAAAATATGAAAAGGAAATTGCAGAACTGCAAGAAGTTACAGACTATTGGCAAAAGAGTCGAGATAATTATCTCTAGTCAAACAGAAAGCTAGACAGTGAAATTCAAGATAAAATGCACATTATCATTGAGTTGAAAGAGAAAATACGTGAACTTGAAAAAGGAAAATCTGTCAACACTAAAGTTATTGCACCAGGAATGTACTCAGTAGACATAACCAATGTAGAACAACACACTCATAAGTCTAATATAGATCCTTCCACTTCTACAGGAATAGTTGCCACTCATAGCGTTAGCAGATCCAAGCGTAAACGTATGAAAAGGAAGAATAGGATTTTGCAACGTAGAAGAGAGACACTAGAAGCCTCTGAAGTAGAAGAACACCCTAGGACTTTGAATAATACTCATCTTGCACTAGATTTAGATTCTGATTTGGCAAATTGTAATCCTAATCGTTGTGTAACGAATGATGAACCTTTAAATGCTTTGAATGTTGATGCTTCATGTGTGTTTTGTCGTAAGAGTATGCTATCTGGTGATCATTCTAAATGTGTTGCGAATTCTCTTTTATCTCATTTTAAGAAACGTACATCAGGCAGGAAATCTAGGCCTACTAATCTTTCAAAATCTGTGCTAGGACTTATGCCTTGTGTAGTTTCTAATAATGATGTAGTCCACCCACTAGTTGCGAACAATAACCCTAGGAACATGCCATCACCTAGCGAATTCACTATGAAAAAGGCTAAATCTAGTTGGAATTGGCAACGTTGGTTACAAAGAACACATAACTTTAAATGGATTCCTAAAATTGTTAATATGTGTTCTTCTAACCCAACGGAACCCACAACTTCTTCGGGTTCCACCCTTACCATTGTACCATCGTCGTCTATTTCATGTGATGTAGGTGGTGCAAATTGTTCTCTGGATTGTTGATAGCGGATGCTCCCGACACATGACAGGCAATCTCAAACTGTTAAGAAACTTTGTCTCAAAGTTCATTGGTACTGTCAGATTCGGGAATGATCATTTCGCTGCAATTATGGGGTATGGGGACTATGTCAGTGGGAATATCAAAATTAGTCGTGTTTATTATGTTGAAGGCCTCGGTCACAATCTATTTTCAGTCGGTCAATTTTGTGATGGTGATCTGGAAGTTGCATTCAGGGAGAAGACATGCTTTGTTCGTGATCTACAAGGAAATGATCTCATGTCCGGCACACGTGGAAACAGTCTTTATACAATTTCAATGTCCGACATGACCACTTCCTCTCCCATTTGTCTACTTTCAAAGGCTGAATCGACAAAATCCTGGTTATGGCACCAATGCATGTCACATCTCAACTTCAAAACTATGACTGATATTGCTCGCCATAAACTAGTTGACGGTCTCCCAAGGTTCAGATATGCAAAAGATCACTTATGTCCCGCTTGTGAACAAGGAAAGAGCAAACGTGCACACCTAAGTTTTAAACAAGAACCAAGTACCGATCACGTTCTTCAACTTCTTCATATGGATTTATGTGGCCCAATGCGAGTACAAACGATTAATGGGAAACGATACATTCTTGTGATAGTCGATGACTTTTCCAAATGGACTTGGGTCTACTTTCTTCGAAGCAAAGATCAAGCTCCATCGATGATAATCACCTTTCTCACGAAAATTCAGGTTCAACTTCGCAATACAGCCAGAATCGTAAGAACAGATAATGGAACTGAATTCAAGAATCAAACTCTTCGTGATTATTTTGAGAAAGTTGGGATTGAACATCAAACATCAATTGCACGGACTCTCGAACAAAATGGAGTGGTCGAAAGACGCAACAGAACGTTAGTGGAAGCCGCACGAACGATGCTCATTAATGCTCAATTACCAGATTATCTTTGGGCAGAAGCCGTCTCTACCGCATGTTACACCCAAAATCGTTGTATGATCAATAAACGTCACAAAATCACACCGTATGAAATTGTTCACAAACGAAAGCCTAACATACAACACTTTCATGTATTTGGTTCTCTATGCTATCCAAATAATGATCGTGATGATCTTGGAAAACTTAAAGCAAAGGCTGACGTCGGTATCTTCATTGGATATTGTGAAAACTCAAAAGGATTTCGAATCTACAACCGTCGTACTAGAGAGATTCAGGAGACTATTCATGCTAATTTCGATGAGCTCACAGATATGGCTTCTGAGCAAAACAGCTTAGGACCTGCAACCAACCGTCTAAACTTTCCAGATTCTTCAGCTGAACCGTTGTTACTAACTCGTCGAGAATTGGAAACATTGTTTTCTCCTTTGTTCGATGATTCATTTGAGACACGTGCACCAGATGTATCCACTAGTTCCGCTGCTCGACCTGATAATATTCAAGTACCTGATACAACGGTTACTACAACAACAATAGTAACACCCGATGCACCCCAGACTGAGTCACCAACAATAGAAGAACAAACCGCTTCCAACACCGACAACCCAACTGAAGATCTGAACCAACAACAAGTACCCGAACCTGCAAATTATGATCCAAATGCGTTCTTCAATCCGTTTGCTCCGACTCCGAACCTTTCTGATATTGCTGAGTCGTCAACACGCAACTTGGAACCAACTAATATGCAGCAGTTTCATAACCCTCACCCTTCAACACATCATTGGACTCGTGACCATCCAATTGTCAACATTATTGGTCATCCAACAGCTCCAGTTATGACTAGACAAAAACTTCACTCCGATGCCGAACATTGCATTTATGCTCTAACAGTTAGTCATGAAGAACCGAAAAATATTAAAGAAGCTCTCACTTACGACAACTGGATTGAATCAATGCAAGAGGAATTCAACCAATTCAAACGTCTTGAAGTTTGGGAATTAGTTGAACGACCGGATGGATTTTATGTCATTGGGCTAAAATGGATTTGGAAAAACAAGTTGGACGCAGAAGGCAATGTTATTCGTAACAAATCACGTTTGGTAGCTAAAGGATATACTCAAGAGGAAGGAATTGACTTTGAGGAATCTTTTGCACCAGTGGCTAGACTCGAAGCTGTTCGAATATTTTTAGCATACGCTGCTCACAAAAACATGGTCGTTTATCAAATGGATGTGAAAACTGCATTTCTGAACGGTCAACTACGTGAGGAGGTATACGTTAGTCAGCCAGAGGGATTTGTCGACCCAGAGCACCCAAATCATGTCTACCGACTTAAGAAGGCTCTCTATGGTCTCAAACAAGCCCCCAGGGCGTGGTATGATAAACTTACTGCTTTCTTGCTTGCTAATTCTTTTACTAAAGGTTTACTAGATCCAACTTTGTTTATTCAAAAACACGGGGAAGATATTTTAATTGTGCAAATATATGTCGATGACATTATTTTTGGCTCTACAAACAAAAAGTACTCAAACGCTTTTGCCAGATTAATGAAACAAAATTTTGAAATGTCAATGATGGGTGAACTTACGTTCTTTTTGGGACTACAAGTTCATCAGTCTCCCCGTGGAATTTTCCTAAATCAGTCCAAATACGCTCTTGAGATAATTAAGAAACATGGAATGACCAGTTGTGATACTTACAATACTCCTATGGCTAACACAACTAAGTTAGATGCGGATCCAAATGGGAAACCAGTTGACCCCACAAAGTACCGAAGTATTATTGGGTCACTGATGTATCTCACCGCTAGTAGACCGGATATTGTATTTGCTGTATTTATGTGCTCTCGCTATCAGTCCAGTCCTACTGAACGTCACCTCAATGAGGCTAAGAGAATCCTTCGATACGTAAAGGGAACCATTAACTTGGGGATCTGGTATCCGAAGGATTCCGGTTTTGAACTAATAGCTTTTTCAGACGCTGATCATGCAGGGTGTATGGATACACGCAAAAGTACTTCTGGTGGTTTGCAGTTTCTTGGAGATAAACTCGTGTCTTGGCAATCAAAGAAGCAGGATTGCACCTCACTTTCGTCTACAGAAGCTGAATACGTTGCCATGTCTGCCTGTTGTGCACAAGTCATTTGGATGCGTACACAGCTAATGGACTACGGTTACTTATTCAACAAGATTCCAATGTATTGTGACTCGAAAAGTGCGATAGCAATCTCATGCAACACGGTTCTGCATTCAAAGTCTAAGCACATTGATCTCCGTTATCACTTCATCAAGGAGCATTTTGAAAAGGGTACAATAGAGTTATATTTTGTGGGTACTGAATACCAACTAGCAGATCTGATCACAAAACCTTTAGCTCCCTCAAGGTTTGCTGAACTCGTTCACCGGATTGGTATGCGGTGTTTGACTCCAGAAGATCTAAAATCTTTTCTTGAAAACAATTAACTGAATCAAATACCAAAAACATTTTTGTAAACATTTATCAAAAACAAAAATACAAAATCATAAAATCTTCAAAAATCCAAAAAGATTTTACATTTATTTAGTTTTTTGTGTTTTTTATATGTTTTTTTCAAATGCATGTACACAATCTTCGTCAACACTTTGGTTTATCAAAAATTTCAATATTTTCATACCAAGTGTTGAGGGGGAGAAAATGTTCTTCAAATTTCAAAAATCTTGTTCAAACATGTGTACTTGCATATTTCTAGTAGTTATGATGTTATCTAATATTGGTGGAACGTCAAAGGTTATTTCTCGTATCATTTCTTTTACATTTTTCACTTCTTTTTAGCTTAGTATGTCATTACCATTAACAGTCGTTATCTTAGACCGTTAAAAAGAATGTTTTAGGACTTGTTAATTGGTTATCATGTAGTCTACGGACCAAATTTGCCATAATGTCAAAAAGTTTCAAAAATACAAACAAAACAAACACCCCCCCCCCTGTCCATTTTTTCATTATACAAAAATTCTAAAACAAACACCCTTTTCTCACATCAAACGGCTAAAATCAAACACACGAATCCGAGCTAGAAATCATCAAACCGTAAGTACCTAAATGATCTTTGGTCTATTATAACGAATGGTTTTTAACCATTTGAGTTTTTAATGGCTAGATTTCTCGTAATTTCGATTTGTAGTTCTAGGGTTTTCGAAAATAATTGATTCTTACGTAATAATGTGTTTTAGGTTAAGAAATTATAGGGCTTTGTCACTAAACGTTATCTAATCATGTCCCTATTCCCTAAACATAACATTTAACACGTTAGAATTGATTTCGAAAATTAGGGCTTGCGTATGAATTGGGTTTGTGAGATTGAGTGTTGTTTTCTTGAATGTTTTTAGTGGGATATGTTAGTTTAAGTATTTGAAACATGTTTTTGCTTATTAATTGTTCTATTCACTCAGTTTGCAAGTTCTAGAAATTTAGGGTTTATGTTGTAATTAGGGCTTTTCATTATGTTGTTATAGAGTCCAATTAAACTGCCCAAACGTGTTCCCATATGTGTCAATTAATGTATTTCATTGTTATTACTTCATGACTTCTCGTTAAAAATTATCTAGATGATTTAAGGTTCTTGAAATTTTTCGAGATCTTTTGTATACGTAAATGATGTGCTTCTAACTGTTGTTATACACTTTATTCATCAGGTTTCGTTCAAGGATTCAACAAATTCCTCAAAAACGTATGTCTACAAAAGAATTCGAAAAATTCTTGTATAAGAATTTTTCGAGAAAAAGTTTCGAGATCTTTTCTCAAAGAATTTATCAAGATCTTTCGAAATGTTTTCGAAATATTTTCATAACTATAGTTATCGAGAAAATTTAGAAAACTTTCGAAATCTCTCAGTAAATTTTTTCGAGAAATATTTTTCGAAATCCTTAAGTTATCGAGATCTTTTCTAAACCAAAACTTATCGAGATCTTTTTCAAAATTATCGAGATCTTTTCAGACCATGTTTTTTTCGAGAAACTTTGCTAAAGTCTTTTCGAGAACTTTAGTTCATTGAAGTTTTCGAAATCTTTCTTATGGAAAGTTATCGAGATCCTTCTTGCACCAAAATTTTCGAGATTTTCGTTAGTGATAGTTTTAGAGAACATCGTTTGTAATATCTTCGAGATCATGTGTAACATATTTTTGAGAATTCAAATGAATGTAACTTTTCGAAAACATGTACTTTGAATGAATCCTCATGTATGAGTGTGATGTAATAAGGGATATTATCATGTGTGTGTATTGTATTATTAGACATGTTACCATTAGACGTTTGTGTTTTAAATGATTAATTACTTAGTCTACTAAGATACATGTTAATTGATAACACCATCACAAATCACATAGTAATTAACTAGACCAACAATGCATCATATATCATATACATCTTTGAATATCAAACATGGACTCGGACTAATGACTAACAAATCTGGATGTTTGATTTCATGACATGACACTTTCAGAACACAATGGCTCAACACAATGAATCTGTCCCAGAACAAACTCTACCACTGCTTGCACTTGGTGAATTTCTCCCAGCAGACTACAACGTCATCGTTGACCAAAACAATCTTCGCATTGACTTCAACAAACTCAGTATTCCAGAAGACACATGCAAGATT
>LBNU01035088.1:11392-30641 GCA_014162995.1 Artemisia annua
GAATATCAAACATGGACTCGGACTAATGACTAACAAATCTGGATGTTTGATTTCATGACATGACACTTTCAGAACACAATGGCTCAACACAATGAATCTGTCCCAGAACAAACTCTACCACTGCTTGCACTTGGTGAATTTCTCCCAGCAGACTACAACGTCATCGTTGACCAAAACAATCTTCGCATTGACTTCAACAAACTCAGTATTCCAGAAGACACATGCAAGATTGTCAAGGACATACTACTGGCTCATCCCTGCAAGCCCATGCTTACAAAGTCTACATCAGTACCAACTTTCTACATTCATCAGTTCTGGTGCACTGCTAAGGCTAATTTGGACGACAAATCATTTACTGTCGAGCTGGATCGACAAAGATACACAGTAGATCTTGATGTTCTTCGCACAGTTCTTATGTTACCGACTCCCAATGAATTTCATCCGATGTTTACCGAACTGGAAATCCTTGACTATTTCATTGATCTAGGATACGACATTCCTGATAATGAATCACTCACAAAACTTTCAAAGTTCAACGTCAAATATCTGCCTCAACATGGAGAACTTTCTACATGTTGATTGTCAGATCTATTGCTGGAAGAAGGAGTGGTCATGAGCATCCAAGATTAGAGCACATGTAAGTATTCTGGGGAATGATGACCATGAAACCTATTGACTTTGCTGCACCCATAATGAGCGACATGATCCATCACATTCAGACTGACCATGACAGGACCGTGATTCCGTTCATTAGGTTCACAAAATTTCTCATCGAATACTTCTATGAGAAAACCCCTGACTATATCAAGAGGATGCACGACAGGACTGAACCAAAGGACATATTCAATAAAGATCCCAGGATTTCCTTCGTCAAGTCCATCAGATTCGTTCTAAGGACAAAAGGAATGAGAATTCCAGATCATTTCTTGGATGATGAAATCAGAAAGACTCAGTATTACAAGATTTATGACAAAGCATTCAAAGCCGGGAGAGTTGGTTACACTGAGAAAGAAGAAGAACCAGCTTCAATTGTTCAAACCCGAAGCAGGAGGGGTCGCAAGTCTGGAAGCACTAGCAGCACCACAACTTCCCAAAAATCTAAGACTGCCCAAAAGCCACCCACTAGACCAAGAAGGAAAACTGCTCCAAAGCAGATTCCACAAGATGAACCGTCAGCTTCATCATCTGAAACGGAAACCGACTCTGAGTTCGGCTCTGAATCAGATGACGAAGAAGATTATGAAAGAAGGTCAAAGGCTCAGGATGACAAAGAAGATGAAGAAGAGGAATTTCAGGGCTTGAACTGACAAAACAATTAAGCAAGGAAACTGCCGAGCAAGAACAAAGAAGAGGTACGGGTATCACCATAAATTAACCAAGTGGTGTTATTCGTGATGAAGAAACAGTAGATGAACCAACTGCAGAGCCACTGGTTGACAAACGTAAACTCAAGAGTATCATTGTCGACACCAGGGCTGAAAAGAAGCAGGAAGAGAAAGATTTCAGGGCAGTTGTACTAATTAATCTCCAACATCCACAACCTCATCAAACACCGATTAATCTTCAAGGACATGAGGCTGGCTCTAGTAGCACTGTAGTTCCTCAGACAGAAACTGAACGACGTGACCCTGAAGGGAACATCATCATGGAAGAATCTACAGAGGAAGATGCTGAGCAAGAGCAGACAGAGTACATCACACCTGAATTCGTTGCTCAAGTTCATAGAGATGAGGAAATCAGGAGGAAAGCTAAAGAGGAGACGAATAGATTGCTTCGTGGACTCGATCAAGACGAAGAATTATTTGACACTGATCAACTCATCAACACTCCTCCGCACTCATCTTCACAGAATCCCCCGATTCCATCAGGCACACCTCCAAGGGATCCCTCGCCTCCTCCATCAGAACCAGAGCATGAATCATCTTCATCATCATCATCACATCACTCTTCACCACCACCAACAAAGAAAACATCCAAACGCAAATCAATCAAAAAACGAAAGGGAGGCAAAGCATCTTTGACAGCATCTAAACGGATCAAGAAAGCTTTTGATTTGGCAAGGAAGAAAAGGAAGGAGACACAACATCAAGCTGGAGACCTTAATGACCAAGTCCAACTGCTCTCCAAACAGGTCAAAACTTTGACTTCACAAGTCAAAGATCTCCAGGAAGCAAATGCACTTGTCGACAAGCTTATGTATGCCGACATGGGTGGGATGATCAAGGAATACACCACTGAATATCTTCATGATAATCTTGCTGCAATTGCTACACCAGCTGTGTCTGAACTTATAGAGCCGATTCGTACAAAGCTGAACTCCAGGATCAAGCACAGCATCGAGCGTATGCTTGAGTCTACTCCTTTCTACCTTCGCACCGACAGGGCTCCTCCATCTCCAGATGAACTCTCAACTGAACAACTTCAAGCCCTGTTAGCTGCAAAGCTAAGGAATAAGGAGGACAAAACTCCTGAAGAGTCAACAATGTTCGAGGCACTTCAAACCATTGCCTCGAAAGAATCATGCAAGGAAGCAGCCGGCAAGCACAAACGACCAAGGAAAGATGATGATCCTGATTCTGATCCTAAAAGCAAGAAGTCAAAGAAATCAAAAGGACCATCTTCTTCACAACAGCCGCACAAGACTTCCAAGGCTCCTCCTTCCAAACAACAAGCTCCAGCATCCGGCTCCGGTCCGACACAATCAGAAGAACAAGTTATGTTTCAACCAGCTGATACTCAGGAAGAACCAGAATCAGCAATTCCCGAATCAGAAATTCCTGAATTTCAAGCTGGTCCATCATCTACAACAAAGACTAAAGAGAAGAAGCAGTCGTCAAAGTCAAAGAAAAAGAAGCAAAAGACCACTCACTTCTCATGGCTAGATGTGGACGAAGCTCCTAATTCTGATTGGTTGACCGAAATGATCAAAGCACAACCATCACTTGAGACTGAAGAACCAATGCCTGGAAATACTTTGCAGATGACTCAGAGTATTATGTCGGGTCTTCAAGTTGAACGGTTGTCAAAAGCAGAACTGAGAAGGATCAACCGTGAAGCTACGGACTTTCTGAAGAAAAGGTCAGGAAATAAAGTCGAACTTGATTACCATATGGAGAACATAGCCTGCGCATTATCCGGCTCATTCGACTGGCTCAACCCTGAATCAAATGTCGACACAGAAAAGAAGACACCTTACTTCACAGATTGGACAAAACCGTTGCCTCTACTAGGCTTTCCAGATAGACCCAAGATCCCTTACAGACACTTCTTCAACAACGACTTCCGATATCTCCAACACGCTCACGAAACTTCAAAGGAACGATATGCATCTTCACTGACACTTTCAATTCCAGCAGCCCGATATGAACTACCTGACATTGAAGAGTCCGCACCAATCTACTGCAAATCAGTTGTCACATACAACAGAGAAGCTCTTCTCGGTATTCAACACTGGCCGGAAAAACGAAAGCTTGGCTATACCCACAGACTACATCTCAAGTCCAGTGAAAATGTGAAGCAACCGCTTCGTATCGTTGCCATAATGGAGATCGTGGAAGAGAAAAAATTCAACTACGCTTTCATGAAGGAAATCATCGTCAAGAGACTGGATGAGAAGCAGTACAAGTTTTGTGAAGCAGACTTCCCAGATTTGAACCTGAATGACATTGAAGACATGTATTTGGAGAAGGTTCAAGGAAAAATGCTTAACTTCCCAAGGGAAACTCAATACAACTTCATCGCGTCTCTACTACTCTACATCAGATGGGTTATAGTTCAAGAAAGGGTGGAAGATCTTCAACTAGGCATGGAGAGTTATCAGAACACCATCAACCTCACCAAACCACAGCTCATATTTCCAGGAATTCTAGAGTTATCACAGTATACTCTCGTGCAACAACCATCGTTCGGAATCATCTACCTCAACAAGAAGAATAAACTTCGTCTTATGCGATTCGATGAAATTCCAAAGTTTTGTGACGAGACACTTCAAAGAGTTCGTGATGGGTTGGCAGAAAGGTTGGATGATGAGAAGATGAGATTGAAAGAGGGTCGAGAAACAAGGTGGAAAGCAAATGGACGCAGAATGATACGCAACTTTGTCCATACCATTGAAGAAAGGTTGTACCGTCGCCAACAAATCAGAAGATTGGAAAGCTACATTGGTGTTCGTCCTTCATTTCCGGTCTTGACATTTAGACGACCTGATCCACAGTTCACAGACTTTGATGCATAGCCGAATGATGAACTTCAGCTTACATTCTTCCAGTACCAACATTTCAATATTTTCATTTCTTTGAATTGATTTGTAATTACTAAGGCTTGTGCACACAAAACAGTGTACAACCCGCACTTTGTACTTAAAGGACCCTGTGGTACGCATCAGTGCCACAATCCTAATATAAGGAGCGAAAGCTTCTTACTTTGAGTAGAATTAACAAACTTTTCATGATTTCTACAATTCTGCTCAAAAGACAAGTATTACACCTCAATAAGTAATCACTTGTTGAGGGGGAGTACTTGATATCAAACATCGTTCTTAAATCTTAAAGTCTTGTTGATTTCTCCTCATAAAACTTAAAAAGGCATATTTTAATCAAAATGTTTACAAAACAACATTTGATATGCTATTTTTGAGGGGGAGAACAAGAAAAGTGATTAAAATATGATGTCAAAAGTCTTATCTTGTGCGAGCTCAACTCAGAATTGACCCACGAATTGACGAAACAACAAAAGTTAGTATTCGAAAGGACTTATCCGAGTAGAAAGTACCATTTCGAGAAACTCTTTCTAGACGTTTACTTTGACGGGTCTAACTTCCTTTTAGGAATTTTAACAACTTCAAGTTAGTTATTAGGGCTAGTTATCACCTAAAAACTGATAATGCATCCCTTTAACTAAGCAACGTAAACGTGTCCCTCGGGTATATGTCTATTAAGAGTGGATCAATTCAAAAAGTGCCAACTCTTCCCGCATATGCAAATTTCTGAAAACATTCATAAGCATATGTGGAGGGGGAGTCTCTTTCATAAGAAATCCAAAACCTCAAAGTGTTAACAAAAAGCTTTATATTTAAAAACACTTTGAGAGATTTTCAATGATTTGGTTCAAAGGCATCAATAGGATAGTCATGGAGTTACCAGGTGACTAAGGATAGGAAAAACCGTCCTATGATCCGCCTAAACCGGAGGGATCTACCCAAGGACATCACCAATAGTTAGAAATTAGAAGTCCTTAGGTATGATATAACAAAAGGAGAAAAGAATGAAAGGAGAAAGAAGGGGTAGAAAAATTAAAAAGAAAATGAATGAAAAGGGTGAAAAGAAATAGCCCTCCATTTTATCAAACTTAGGTCAGACACCGGGTTCAATTCATATGCTACTGGTCGTTGCTAAGGCGACACCGGTATTGAAGATAAAGACGTCATGGACCCATTGACGCAAAGCACCTAAACCTTCTTAGCCACTCAGGCATCTCTCAAAAGATGTTTGTTTCATTCTCACGGGGAACCAGCGTAATCTATCGATCGTCTATTAGAGATGGTTGATATTGAAACAGGAGGCCCTCTACTCCATGCCTCCGCATAGGAAACCAAATGTGCACTTATCGAGTCTAGAGCCACGAGATAACATAAAAGATCTCTTAGGAACACAAAATACTTCTGTACTAAGTGTCTTGCATCATTGGACACTAAGTGTAAATTATCGAGTCCTTCGCAGATCTTAGCAATCTGCCTTGAACGTTTATGAGGGATTTACTTATGTATTTCTCGAATGATTGAACAGAAATCCTGCCAGGGTCAACATCAAACAGCCCTGACAGTAGGTCACTTTGGTGATTCCTTGTGGATTACGCTTAGTGTGTTCGATGGTTTCAAACGGTCTATAGTCGTGGGGTGATCTCCAGCGACTCACCTAATCGTGGGTGTACTTATGTATGTCTGTGTAAGCCCTCTAGGGGGTATCCGATTAGGAACGGCCTTGGTAAGGATTAGAAGGAGTCTTCACACTATGATGTTGACGAATTCTAACTCCAAACCTGTAAGTACCGGATGTATTATTGCTAACTGTTTCAATGCAGGTACAACCACCATCCTGAAAACCAGCTTCCACATGCTCATACTTACATCCCGACAATTATGATAACTCTCATGAAAGATCAAAGCAACACAACAGTCAAAGAAAGATTCCATGACAAAAGAATCTACAAAGTAACAAAGATAATCGATCTAAAGCAAAGCACCTAAAGAAGATCTCTACGTCAACACAAAGAATCTTCATGAATGAAAAGAGAGCTTCACTCGAATGAAAGTTTCAAACGACAAAGGTGTATGAGCATGTCGGAAAGATGCAGATCCACTGGAGTCTAAGAGAGTGACGAATGGCAGATTACCACATCATGTGATCACTATCTCATCAGCAAAGATAAGGAACAAAGAGTGATGAATCATCTCTACTAATCATTTTTGAAGACGTCTAAAGCCATGAAAGTCAACAACTAAAGTCCAAAGACAAAGACGTCAAGCAACCTCAAATGACCGTGACGAACATCACTCCTTCATAACCGATCCTTAGGGGGAGATTGTTAGGACCTAAGTTTGTCAAAATTTAATCAAGTCTCGGTTATTTCAGTATTTGTAATAGGTTGCTAGAATATTTAACTTATCATGTAAACGTGTAAAGTCCATTACACGTCCAATGGGACTTAAGCCCACACGTTTAAGAAAGGAAGGAATAGGGAAGTGTTGCCCTAGCTCCTCTCCTATAAATAGGACACTCATGTAATCCTATTTCTTGTTGGTTATTTCATTTACATAAGGAAACTCTTGCACTTTTATTCTTCATATTTGATCTAATCAACCAAACTCTATTTCTCATCTTATTTCTATCAAATCAATACTTGTGTTTACAATATGGTGACCTAACAAATAGTAAGCACCCTAGTGATCCATCAAGAATGAGTGATGTGGATGATGTGACTCCAATGGAGGACCCCTTCTCGATGAACTCTCTCGAGCTTTAAACTTCTATCATAAGTTGTTGTAGTAGATTCCTAGGAGTCCTAGGATGTTGTTATGTGTTATCTTTAGGTTGCTTGTGTGTTTCATGTTTTCTGTTTATGAAATAAAAATCCTTTGTTGTGTCTTAATTATACTCTTATGTGCTTATACATATACATAATATTGCTCTTGCTCATCAATGGGTTCATAAAAGGTCATGAGGGGTCAACAACCATAATAACATATTAAAATTGGAAAAACACATCTTAAATGGAATATATATTTTTATGATGTGAACTAACCCATGTTGCAAGTATCCAAATGGTAACCTAACCCATTTTGGACTTTCACATGTGAGTATTTCTTGTTTGTTGCATGTTGTGGTGTTTTCATGTAGCTAGGCCACCGCAAAGGTGAGGCTCTTGACCCATGGATCCCCGCCTTAAAACAAGGGGGAGCAACGATCTAGGGGGAGCTATGTTCAAGGGGGAGCACGTTCGGGTGCGAACTTACAAGCTACTTACCCATTGAAATGGAAGTCCCGCCTTTTTGATTTGACAAAAGGGGGAGAAAGAAAAGCAAAGTGAAGATCAAGCTCAAGAGCAAGCAAAGGACTTCACCAAATTTACAAGGCAATGTCAAGACGCAAAGCTTCACCAAAGGCGCGCTTGTCTTCGCTACGTTTGTAAGTTTTATTTGCTTTCGGATTTTATATGTCATCATCAAAAAGGGGGAGATTGTTGAGGTAACATGATCAAGATCTCCTAATGTTTTGATAATGACAAATAAACCTTCGAAACACATAAAACGTCAAACGGTAGCCTAATTCCCCGAAACCACATGTCTGCTGCTGGCACGCTGCCTGCGCGCTGACGCGCAAGGGACGCGCCAGGAGTCTGTATGGTTTCGGGCGAATTTTCAAAGTCGGCTTTCCCCTTACCCGACAAATGTGGATCTTTCAATTCAGGTATGTATATGTTATGTGCTTAATTGAGAACACTAGAAACGAGGTTTGAGACTTGAGAGATCCTATTTCTAAAACACCCACTTACGGGAAAACTGAAAACTCATAGTTTATAACACTTGCCTCTAGCCAAGGCTTTTCTAAACTTAGGGAGCTTATATATTTCACGTAACAACACGTGAAAGCATCCATATGCTCATATCCCGTACGTACGTCTTCGCTAATCACGTAACGGGTTTACTCCCTTATTGGTCAAACTAAGTCAAAGGTCACTTTGTGTAAACGCATCCTTTCCCACTTGGGTTATGCTTTACATCAAGGCAAAGCACTTGACGCGTTTGTACCAAGGTGTTAGTTGAGAACGTCGAGTCGTGGAAAGTCACGAGATATGAAATTATGGATTCTCGACGTATTGTTACTTGAGTATATAAGTAACTTATGAATTTTCTCAACTTATAATCTTAATTGTCAAAACACTTTTCTACTAATGACAATTAGTTTATTTCTTTCCTTAATTACTTTCTTAATTATCCTTTTAAATCAAATTACCACTTTTCCCAAAACTACTTTCAACCAAAACCACTACCATCTACTTCAAAACCACTCACTCAAACCCTAAACCACCATACTCCCTTCCCAATACACTCTTACATATTCCCTTACACACTTACACAAAAGTGTACCTTTGTCCCCCTCACCCAAACACATATTCAAAATACACACACTCTACTCACATACCTCTCTTCACACACACTTACACATACTTCCTATACACCTATACACTTCACATACTCCCACACATCTCATTCAAAATACACACACTACACACAACCCATACACACACTAAGGTACACATCACATCCATCTCTTACACACTCTTTTATTCCTTACACACTTTCAATCTCAACCCTTCATTCTCTTAAACCATCTCAACCATCCATCCATTTAAACACATGTTTTTAATCACAACCCTCCATTTCAAACCAAATCAATCTCAACCATCCAATCACACTTTCCCCCCAAGCAAAGGAATATACGTTTGGAATATCCTTACCCTAACCCAACCATGATTCACCTCATCCAACCATGGTTAGTTCCCATCACTTAACCCTAACCCAACCTTGGTTAACTCAAACCACATACACACCCAACCATGGTTAACTCTCTACACTTAACCCTTTCTCACTTAACCATGGTTAACCTCCTAAACCTTTAGACCTAACCATAGTTACATCTTAACCCTTCCCTTGTGGAATATTCCATGGCATATTCTCTTCTCAATTATGCCATGTGAGGAAATACATTTACACCCCTTCCAAATTACCCTATCTACACTTCTCACCCTTGGTAATTTGTTTTTCTCTTTATCTACTTCACAAAATGTTTTTCAAATTGGCTATTTGAGTTGGTAAACCTTAGATTGATTAATGTTAAGGTTTAGTGTGAAGTACAATTGAGGGTTTAGCAAGGTAAGGTATTTATAAGATCAAAACCCAAGATTTTGGGAAAATGTTACAGAAGCCTGGCGCGCTGCCCGCGCGTTGACGCGCGGGTGACGCGCCGGACTCGGTAAATTTTCCCATGTTTTGGGTTTTGCCTATAAATACCATGCCTTGCCTCTTGTATTCCTCTCCCCTTGCCATTCTTCTTTCTCTCTAGATTCTTTCTCTCAAACACTTTCTAATCTCTCTCAAATCTCTCTATCTCTAATCTTGTGTTCTTGATTATCAATATAACATCTTTGAAAGAACACATCTTTTTTGCAAGGGAAGAATCACAAGAACTTAATCTACTCTTGTGATTGTGTCGAGGGTCTTCTTCTACCCTTTCTATTACAATTGAGTCTCTAGGTTAGGTTAGGGCTTGATTGGACAAACAATCTTTTCTATCATTCATTTGTTTGTACGGGAAGTCTTGTGTCTTTGTGACCAAGCCTAGATCATTGGGGATCTAGTTGGGGTTTGATACTTCCAGTGGGAAGTTTGGTAGTTGTCTTTGTGACACTTAGGTGAAGTCGAATCGTGAGATTCTTTTGGGTGGTTTCCGAGGGCGGAATACCGTTGGGGAGTAACTCCTTCTTTGTGAGCATCGATATTGTTGTATATCGGTGGAGTGAATTGTAACGGTTTGTAGTCCACCAAAAGGATTATACTAGTGAATAGTATCGGAGTCGCGGATTCGCAACTGGACGTACGGATGGTATAAACCCCCCATCCCGAACCAGCATATATCGTTGTGTTCTTTACTAGCTTTATATACTTGTGATTGTGTTTATGGTTGTTCCTACTTTGACCACTTGGTTGTCTTCGTGGCTTAAAGTTTTTAAACGTCCTAAAAGCCGAAGAAACCGTCTTTACCCCCCCCCCCTCTACGGTTCTACAATTAGTATCAGAGCGGTATACTCAAGTTTTTAAGCGTTAAAACCTTCCCGAGAAGTCGTTTTAAGTCAAAAACTTCTTTTCCAAAAATCTAAATCCTTACCACGATTTTTGGTAAAAGTTGAGTATAGATCCATGGCTCAAGAGAACTATAAAAAGGGGCGTTCAATGGAAATTCCACCTCCATTTGAATACGAAGGATTTCGTTTTTGGAAAATCCTTTTTGAGACTTATGTTAAGTCTAAAGATATTGACCTATGGTATATCATTGAGAATGGAGACTTTGTTTTCACGGTACAAAACCTTGAAACAAAGTCAACAATGTATAAGCCATATTCGGATTTGGATGATAAAGAAAAGAAGAAGGTGGACAAGAATGATAAAGCCAAAGTGATGATATATGATGCCTTACCTCAAAGGGAGCTCGAGAGGGTGTGCTTGTGTAAGACCGCAAAGGAGATTTGGGACTTACTCCTTTTTGTTCATCATAATACCACACAAGTCAAGGTCAACAAGATAGATTCTCTCATTAAACAATATGAAGAATTCTCTATCACAAATGATGAAACTATTGATAGTGGTTTAATGAGATTCAATGCTATTACTACAAGCTTGATCTCGCTAGATCCAAGCTATAATAGCAAAAATCATATTGATAAATTTGTCCATATTCTATCCAAGAATTGGTTACTCGAAGAAGCGGAGGTTGAAGAAACAAGAAGATTGGGACAATTATCTTTTGAAAAGTTAATTGAAGATCTTGATACATATGAAGAGTTTCTTAATTTCATTAGAGGCACCTCAAATGAAGAAACCGATGTGCTAGATCTTGAAGAGAAGTCACTACAGGTCAAATTCATAATCAAGATATGATTCCTAGAGACGAAGAAGAGGTCATTGTGTCAACAAGGCAACATAAAAACCACGATGAACAAGGAAGATGCAATAATCAAGAGATAGCACTCGTCGGAGTGATTTGGAGCAATAGTGGAAACGAGAATCACTCACATGGAGAATCCACTTGTCTCACTACACTTAAAGTTTCTGAGGTATCATCTAATCCTTCCTCTTTTAATGATAATTTAGATATCTATAAATTGCAAAAGAAAAATGAAGAATTAATCAAACTTAATGAACACATATTGAGAAATATTGAAAAACATGCAATGGATAAAATTAAGCTCAAAGAAGAGGTTAGAAAACTTGAACATAAATTGATACTACTTAAATTTGAGAAAAATGGTATTGACTTAAACAAAATGTTACATGAGCAAAAACCTTTTCATGACTAGGGAGGTCTTGATTTTTCTGAAAATAATAAAAACACTTCTACAAGACAAGACAAATCTATTGTATTTATAAAAGAAGGTTGCGAACCTAAAATTACCGACTCTGGCGCGCTAACTGACGCGTCAATGTGCCAGAAGTCTGAGTAATAATGGTTCATCATTAAATGCTTTTGCTAAACCATACTTTCCTCAAAATTCATGCGTAATCACCAATAACAATACTCTTCATGACTTTTGTGGAATTCACCAATGATGAGCATGGTAGCAATCTAAACTCTAAGGGTTGTAGTATTAGTAATCTTTATGAAGATGATTTTAGTATTATGTTCACCAATGTTAATTCCACTATTAGTAAGAACGGCAACATAATAGCTAAAGGTCATAGGCAAAACAACTTGTATACATGTTGATCCGCAATAAAATGTTAATACAATATGTCTTTTCAATTGTGGTAAATTACTTAATACTTTGGCACATGAGATTGTGTCTCGCCATCAAGTTAGTAAGTTACTTACCATAAGTTGAGTTTTTGAAAGACATTATTGTGATACATGTCTTGGGAGTCAAGGACAAGAAAATAACAGAAATAAAAATAAAGTGTCAACTAATAGGGTTTTAGAGTTGGTACACTTGGATTTGTATGGTCCATCTCCAATCCAAAGTTACGGAGGAAACTTCTACACTTTGATGATTATAAATGACTACTCAAATTATACATAGGTCTTGTTCTTAGAAAATAAGAAAGGAGTCTTGAATAAATTCGACATCTTAAGAAAGAAACTAGAAAACCTACTTGATTGTTCAATTGTTTCAATTAAAACTAATCATAGTAGTGAATTTGATAAGATGCAATTTGGAACCTTTTGTGAACAACATGGAATATCTTATAATTTATCGGGCCCGTTCACTTCTCAATCACATGAGATTGTTGAAAGAACACATCGTAAGTTAAGAAAGATAATTCGAGCTATGCTTGATGAATAATCCATCCCTCAAAAGTTTTGGTGTCATGCCCTAGATACCGCTTGCTATATCTTTAATATGGTCTATATAAGAAAGATAATTAATAAAACTCCATATGAAATACTTAGGAATAGAATACCATCCCTAGAGTATTTTAGAGTTTTTGGTTGTAAAATATTCATACTTAACACCAAAGAATACCTCACCAAGTTCGACCCAAACTCATATGAGGGTGTTTTCTTAGGATTCTCTCAAACTAGTAAAGCATACATAGTGCTTAATAAGGAAACAATGAGGATTGAGGAATCTCTCAATGTTACCTTTGATGAGAGCATGCCCGAGCCCAAACTATCTTCTTCGAGAAAAGATGACATGGTTAACAAACACATAGTTCAAAATCATGAAGGGTCGCCGACATTACAAGTTAATGTTTCGGATGACGGCAATCCTAAAGATGTGAGAGAAGCTAGGGGTCATACCATTGAACAAGTCATTTGTGACTTAAATAAGAGAACTCTTAGGTCACAAACTAAACAAAATTAGGTTTTGGCATGACATTTTCAAAAAAAAAATCCAAATTGTTTTGGGATAGGTCTAGATGATCATGGTGGACATGCATCTTAAGAGAACAATCTTTTGAAATTAAACACATTGTCTAGAAGTCCTTTACAAGTCATTTAAATGCTTTTAGAGCACATGTGTTTTTGAGACTAGGATTTGTGTCAAGGCATGGTAGGAAACATTTGCTAATGTTTTCCAAGAAAAAGGATATGTATCATTTCATTATTCAAACAATGATTGACAATGTCCAAGATTCTACATGTCTACACTACGTGTTTTGAACAAGAATGTACTACACAATATATCTTATTTCAACTAAATAAGATTGAGAGTTGATTGTATTGCATTATTAAGATTAGATAAAACTTCCAATCACAACTTACACTTGTGTTGAAGATTTTTATATCTATCTCAACTTGTTCAATTTTTGTGATCATTGCATGCTTTGTGTTGTAGGAAAAGAGTAAGATAGAAAATAATTCTCATGAAAACATACACACTACTTACGTAGTTGATGAGGATTTCTAGTATCTTGAATCCGGTATGGTATTGCATGTCAAACTAAAACGCACATCTAATAGACTTAATAAACTAAGTTCCTCATCCGAGATCTTGGAGTCTTTTGATATCATAAATAACAAGAAAGTATTATTAATGTCGACATATCTCACAACCTCCCATTAAATCAAGATGTCTAGCATTGTATGATAACTCTCAACACAATGTATGATGATTCAATAGGTTCTAGTTGTGTAATCAAATTTAACACTCGTGTCTTTCATGATCAAAAACAACAATACTCTCTAAATATCTTCATGTATTTGAGAGGTATAGGTTGAAAAGGTGTGATGGACAAGTCAAAGGGAATAATCTCTTATAATTATTTTGTAAAAATACATGCACCTATCATAAGCAACTAAGTTATTCAAATCTAACCAAACCCATAACTAATTCTAACTAAATCTCTCATGCCATTAATGCATTATTGTCTTCCCCATGCATTTCCTTCTATCATATCACCACACCTAATACTACATTGTAGGTATCTTAGTACTTAGAAAGTTTACTCAATGGATATTAGAACTCTTTACCCATACCTAATCCATGTTAATCCCCTATAAAAGGAGTGCTTTTGTATCACCTATTTTCACCACCACCGTCATTTTCTTTTACACTTCATTTCTTCTACAATCAATTATCATGGCAAGCAAACTTCTCATGAAACGTGTTGACGAGTCTTCAAAGACTAACATCTATGAACCATTCGAATATCGTGAGTATCGCGAAGGCCGTGAATGCGACAAGAACTTCATGATTGCTACCGGTATTCAAAAACCGTTCACCCATGCTAAAGCCTCCTCTCTAATTCACAACCTTCCTAAAGAGATTTTTCCTAGACATCTCCAAGAGTTTCACGCTAGATTTTATCTTGATCAACACACCCTTTCTTTGAATTTCCGTATGTATGGGTTTGGGTATGCATGGAACTTGAGAAAGTTTGGTAGGGTATTGAAAGTGTCTTCTAGAGGAAACTTGTTCTACACAAGGTCCACTAAGACGGAGGATTTCATGAAAATGGAAAACTACCATCCAAGTGCCTTTTGTTTGGAAGCCCCAATCTCTGCTTTCCTAGTCCAAAATACTATTCTTCAACCCTACTACCATTGTAAGGGCGTTCCTTCCGAGTATTGGAACAAGTCTCAACTTCACTTTCATATGATGCCTTGGGCGGAGGTGTTGTTAAAGAATGTATTTATGGAAGATGAAGCTCATGAGAAGTTGCCCATCATTGTTGGGTACATGCTCTATTGTATCGTGACCGATACTCCCTTCAACTTTGCTTACTTCATAGCAAAAAGAATGGAGCCATTACACTACAATGATGAGCCACTTCCGTATGCTAGACTCATGACACATGTCTTTAACTACATCAAGAGTAAGCACCCTAGTGATCCATCAAGAATGAGTGATGTGGATGATGTGACTCTAATGGAGGACCCCTTCTCGATGAACTCTCTCGAGCTTTAAACTTCTATCATAAGTTGTTGTAGTAGATTCCTAGGAGTCCTAGGATGTTTTTATGTGTTATCTTTAGGTTGCTTGTGTGTTTCATGTTTTCTGTTTATGAAATAAAAATCTTTTGTTGTGTGTTAATTATACTCCTATGTGCTTATACATATACATAATATTGCTCTTGCTCATCAATGGGTTCATAAAAGGTCATGAGGGGTCAACAACCATAATAACATATTAAAATTGGAAAAACACATCTTAAATGGAATATATATTTTTATGATGTGAACTAACCCATGTTGCAAGTATCCAAATGGTAACCTAAACCATTTTGGACTTTCACATGTGAGTATTTCTTGTTTGTTTCATGTTGTGGTGTTTTCATGTAGCTAGGCTACTGCAAAGGTGAGGCTCTTGACCCATGGATCCCCGCCTTAAAACAAGGGGGAGCAACGATCTAGGGGGAGCTATGTTCAAGGGGGAGCACGTTTGGGTGTGAACTTACAAGCTACTTACCCATTGAAATGGAAGTCCCGCCTTTTTGATTTGACAAAAGGGGGGGAAAGAAAAGCAAGGTGAAGATCAAGCTCAAGAGCAAGCAAAGGACTTCACCAAATTTACATGGCAATGTCAAGACGCAAAGCTTCACCAAAGGCGCGCTTGTCTTCGCTACATTTGTAAGTTTTATTTGCTTTTGGATTTTATTTGTCATCATCAAAAAGGGGGAGATTGTTGAGGCAACATGATCACTCCTGATGTTTTGATAATGACAAATAAACCTTCGAAACACATAAAACGTCAAACGGTAGTCTAATTCCCCGAAACCACATGTCTGCTGCTGGCGCGCTGACGCGCCGAGGACGCGCCAGGAGTCTGTATGGTTTCGGGCGAATTTTCAAAGTCGGCTTTCCCCTTACCCGACAAATGTGGATCTTTCAATTTAGGTATGTATATGTTATGTGCTTAATTGAGAACACTCGAAACGAGGTTTGAGACTTGAGAGATCCTATTTCTAAAACACCCACTTACGGGAAAACCGCCAACTCAAGGTTTCTAAACACTTGCCTCTAGCCAAGGTTTTTCTAAACTTAGGGAGCTTATATATTTCACGTAACAACACGTGAAAGCATCCATATGCTCATATCCCGTACTTACGTCTTCTCTAATCACGTAACGGGTTTACTCCCTTATTGGTAAACTAAGTCAAAGGTCACTTTGCGTAAGCGCATCCTTTCCCACTTGGGTTATGCTTTACATCAAGGCAAAGCACTTGACTCGTTTGTACCAAGGTGTTAGTTGAGAACGTCGAGTCGTGGAAAGTAACGAGATATGAAATTATGGATTCTCGACGTCGAGTTACTTGAATATATAAGTAACCTATGAATTTTCTCAACTTATAATCTTAATTGTCTAAAACATTTCTTCTTTATGACAATTAGATTATTTACTAATCTTTTCTTAATTTACATTCTTAATCTTCTTCTTCAACAAATTACCACTTTTCCATCAAAACCACTTTCAACCAAAACCACTCAACCCAAAACCATCTACTTCAAAACCACTTACATCAAACCCTAAGCCACTATATCCCTTCCCCATACACTCTTACATATTCCTTACACACATCACCTCTTTTGTACCTTCTTGCCCCCCTCACCCAAACACATATTCAAAATACACACACTTCACTCACATACCTCTCTTCACACACACTTATACATACTTCACCTACACACCTATACACTTCACATACTCCCACACATATCATTCAAAATACACACACTACTCACACCCATACACACACTAAAGTACACATCACATCTCACTCTCTTACACACTCTTACACACTCTTTTATTCCTTACACACTTTCAATCTCAACCCTTCATTCTCTTAAATCATCTCAACCCTCCATTCTTTTAAACACATGTTTTTAATCTTAACCATTTAATTCAAACCAACTCATCTCAACCATCCATCCTCTTACAACCTTACATTTCTTACACAACTTCAATCACAACCCTCCATTTCAAATCAAACACATCTCAACCCTTCATCACCCTTTCCCCCCAAGAAAGGAATATTCCTTTGGAATATCTCCTCTAAACCCAACCATGGTTCACCTCATCCAACCATGGTTAGTTCCCATCACTTAACCCTAACCCAACCTTGGTTAACTCAAACCACATACAACCATGGTTAACTCTCTACACTTAACCCATTTCACACTTAACCATGGTTAACCTTCTAAACCTTTAAACCTAACCATAGTTACACCTTAATCCTTCCCTTGTGGAATATTCCATGGCATATTCTCTTCTCACTTATGCCATGTGAGGTATTACATTTACACCCCTTCCAAATTACCCTATCTACACTTCTCACCCTTGGTAATTTGTTTTTCTCTTTATCTAATTCACAAAATGTTTTTCAAATTGGCTATTTGAGTTGGTAAACATTAGAATGATTAATGTTAAGGTTTAGTGTGAAGTACAATTGGGGGTTTAGCAAGGTAAGGTATTTATAAGATCAAAACCCAAGATTTTGGGAAAATGTTACAGAAGCCTGGCGCGCTGCCCGCACGTTGATGCGCGGGTGACGCGCCGGCCTCGGTAAATTTTCCCAAGTTTTGGGTTTTGCCTATAAATACCATGCCTTGCCTCTTGTATTCCTTACCCCTAGCCATTATTCTTTCTCTCTATATTCTTTCTCTCTAAACACTCTCAAATCTCTCTATCTCTAATCTTGTGTTCTTGATTTTCATATAACATCTTTGAAAGAACACATCTTATTTGCAAGGGAAGAATCACAAGAACCTAATCCACTTTTGTGATTGTGTCGAGGGTCTTCTTCTACCCTTTAAATTACAATCGAGTCTCTAGGTTAGGTTAGGACTTGATTGAACAAACTTTTATTCATTCAATTGTTTGTAAGGGAAGTCTTGTGTCTTTGTGACCAAGCCTAGATCATTGGGGATCTAGTTGGGGTTTGATACTTNTTTGAAAGAACACATCTTATTTGCAAGGGAAGAATCACAAGAACCTAATCCACTTTTGTGATTGTGTCGAGGGTCTTCTTCTACCCTTTAAATTACAATCGAGTCTCTAGGTTAGGTTAGGACTTGATTGAACAAACTTTTATTCATTCAATTGTTTGTAAGGGAAGTCTTGTGTCTTTGTGACCAAGCCTAGATCATTGGGGATCTAGTTGGGGTTTGATATTTCCGGGTGGAAGTTTTGGTTGTGGTCTTGGTGACCAAAGGTTACGTCGAATCACGAGATTCTTTAGGGTGGTTTCCAAGGGCGGAATACCGTTGGGGAGTAACTCCTTCTTTGTGAGCACCAATATTGTTGAGTATTGGTGGAGTGAAGTTGTAACGGCTTGTAGTCCACCGAAAGGATTATACTAGCGAATAGTATCGGAGTCGCGGATTCGCAACTGGACGTACGGATGGTATAAACCCCTCATCCCGAACCAGTATATTTCGTTGTGTTCTTTACTCGCTTTATATACTATTGGTTGTGATTGTGCTTGTGGTTGTTGTATCATAAACCACTTGATGTTCTTCGTGGCTTAGAGTTTTTAAACATCTAAAAAGCCGAAGAAACCGTATTCACCCCCTCCCTCTACGGTTCTACAAACCGTATATAATATAAATAAATTACCCGCCCTGCGATGGATAGTTAAAATCTTCCAACTAACCGAACCGAACCGCCCCGTGAACACCCCTACCAAGCATGCCCTAAAATACAAATGTAGCTTTAATATATACTTATTAGTTTTAAAACTTTTATTACTTTTTGTACTTTTAGTTTTTATACTTTTAATACTTTTAATAATTTTTAAACTTATAATATATACAAAGAGTATCAAACACACTTCACTTATTAGTTTTAAAACTTTTACTACTTTTTATACTTTTAGTTTTTGTACTTTTAATAATTTAAGTATGTAGATTGCATTGATTTAGTACATAGTATTAATATATATATATTTTTTTGTTTGTTAAAAAAGGTTTAGTACATAGTTTTTAATGTAAGTATATACATTTAATTTGGTTAGTACATAGTATATATACTTTTTTTT
>LBNU01035088.1:50825-64495 GCA_014162995.1 Artemisia annua
GTCGGTCTTTTGGTATTTTTCCACATTCGCCATATAACCAAATCTTTGAAAATTCTCTCAAAGTGTTTATGATTAAGAAACACATTCTGTTAACACTTTAAGAGTTTTATCATTTTTCAAATGCTCCCCCTTGACATGTGCTTATAGGTAAAGAAAGAAATTTGCACATGTCGGGGTGAGTTGCACTTATTTGAATTGATCAGCTCTTAATAGACATATACCCGAGGGACACGTTTACGTTGCTTAGTTAAAGGGATCCATTATCAGCTTTTAGGTGATAACTAGCCCTAATAACTAACTTGAAGTTGTTAACATTCCTTAAAAAGGAAGTTAGACCCGTCAAAGTATATATCTAAGAAGAGTTTCTCGAAACGGTACTATTTACTTTGACCAGTCCTCTTCGAGACACGTTTACATCACTGGTAAACCAGCTTGAAATTATTACCCGGCCAGGACTAGTCTTTTCGATTAACGACTTTTCATATTTCTTCAATTCATGAGTCAAATTCTGAGTCATAATCATTTCACGGTTTCTACTTGATTTTGTAAAAATCCCGCGAAAGACTCTTAGCCACTTGCTCCCCCTCAATATGTGCACATTGATTGAATCAATTTTGAAAAACTTTGTCACATACGGGTGAGCTTACAAAAGAGATCATTTATTCATCATTTTTAAACACTTGCTCCCCCTCAATATGTGCTTTGATCATAGTCCAAAATCTTTAAAATTTTAGCACATAAGGGAGCGATCTTTTTGAGTCCAAAACATCTTTATAAGTCCAAAAACATCACATTTAATCACTTGCTCCCCCTTAATATGTGCTTTGATTAAAATCCAAAATCTTTAACATTTTAGCACATAAGGGAGCGTTCTCGTAAGACCAAAAACATTCTATGAAGTTCCAAAAACATCACTTTTAAATTAGTTTTCATATTTAAATCACATTCTCTCCCCCGATCATAAAATTTCAAATCTTTTGAGATTTTGTGATCCCAATTGATTTAAATGATTTTCGAAAAAGCTTTTGAGAGAAATGTGATATGTTTTAAACGTTTACTGATTATGAGACACTTTTTGAATTTCACTGTGGCTGGTGCACAAAGCTTTTAAAGGTGCAGAAATTTTGAGCAAACGCGCTCCCCCTCAATTAATGGCCCGTTTTCAATTTTTTTAACGTTTAATAGCCATTAAAATGAGTGATAACGTATTCGAGAAAATTTAAGACCGATGGCCACCTTGTACACCACAAAATCTCTTTTGAAGAATTTTAGAAGAAAGAGATTTTGGGAAAAGAAGACTTCTCTTCTTTTACTAGAAAGGCTGCACTGAAGCGTACAACTTTTCGGATAATCCGCACATAGTGAAAACATGGTAACATGTTTTTCACGTATTTTGAAAACCGGGTTGCTATCTGAAGTAATAGCAAACCATAATTTAAGTGCGGGTTGCAGTATGAAGTAACTGCAAGCCATAATGTTGAAGCGCGGGTTACAGCCTGAAATGACTGTAAGCCATAATGTTGAAGCGTGGGTTACAGCCTGAAATGACTGTAAGCCATGTAGGCATGTTTTGAAAACATTTTGAACTTCTGAAGATGCCAGAAGACATGCCTAAGAAACAAACTATTTTTGGTATTTTTGAGTATTTCAGATTTTTATGGTTTTTATAGGTTTTATATTTTTGTATTTTTCTTTTCTGAGTTTTATATTATACATATATATAAGGATATGTGAAGTGAATCAGTTACTCCTCATTATCTTCCTGAAGACTTTTGAGTGACTCAAGAGTGATGCTCTTCATTCCAAGACGTGGGAGAATGAATTGAAACCGTTCTCTAGGAAGTGCCTTTATGAAGATATTAGCCAGCTGAAATTCCGTCCTCACAAAGTAGAGTTCCACAATTCCTTTTTCCACTTGTTCTCTGATGAAATGATGTCGAATATCAATGTGCTTTCATCTTGAATGCTGGACGTTGTTGCAGCAAAGAGCAATGGCACTCTTGTTATCACAGTACATCGGAACTTTGTTGTAGTTAAAGCCATAGTCGGATAATTGAGACCTCATCCAAAGAATTTGAGCACAGCATGATGACATGGCAATATATTCAGCTTCTGTAGAGGAGATTGATGTACTCATTTTCTTCTTTGATGACCAACTAACCAGCTTATCTCCTAGAAATTGAGCACCGCCTGAAGTACTTCGTCGAGTATCTTGACAACTCGCATGATCAGCATCAGAGTAGGCTGTGAGAGCCATTGCAGTGTCTTTAGGATACCAAAGGCCCATGTGAATTGTTCCTTGAAGGTACCTGAAGACTCTTTTGACTGCTTCTAAGTGCTTCTTAGTAGGTTTGGATTGATAACGAGCACACATGCAGACAGCAAATAAGAGATCAGGTCTGCTGGCTGTGAGATACATCAATGATCCGATCATGCTTTGGTATTTGGTTTGGACGACAAGTGCTCCTTCAATATCCTCATCCACCTTAGTTCTCTCAACCATTGGAGTATCAACAGATTCAAATGATTCAAATCCAAATTTCTTTGGTATTTCATTGGCATACTTGAATTGATTGATGAAGATACCATGTGGATTTTGAGAAATCTGAAGTCCCAAGAAGAACGACATTTGCCCCATCATGGACATTTGGAATTCTGTACTCATTTCTTGTGCAAACCTATCACATTCTAGTGGATCGGCTGATGCGAAGATAATGTCATCCACATAGATCTGAATGTGGAGACGATGCTCTCCTAACATTCTTGTGAACAAGGTAGGATCGACAACACCTTTGGTGAATTGGTTGGCTAGAAGAAATTTGGACAGTGTATCATACCATGCTCTAGGTGCTTGTTTAAGACCATATAGTGCCTTCTTCAAGCGATAGACATGTTTAGGGCGTTCAGGATCAACAAACCCCTCTGGTTGACTTACATATACTACTTCCTTTAAGTGTCCATTGAGAAAGGCAGTCTTCACATCCATTTGGTATACAACCATGTTCTGACTGGCTGCATTGGCAAGGAAGATTCTGATGGCTTCAATTCTGGCAACTGGTGCGAATGATTCCTCAAAGTCGATGCCTTCTTCTTGTCTGAACCCTTTGGCCACAAGTCGAGCTTTGTTCTTTAACACTTCACCATATTCATCAAGCTTCACTTTGAAGATCCATTTGAGGGCGATAATCATTGCACAGTCTGGAGGGGGCACTAATTCCCAAACATCTAGTCTGTCAAATTCATGGATTTCATCTTGCATTGCAGTGAACCAGGACGTTTTAGTCAATGCTTCTTTATAATTCTTTGGTTCGACTTTGGACAGCACGTTGCTAACAAAACACCATAAAGCATCTGTGGCAAGTTGTCGTCGTGTAGATACTGGCCTAGATGGGTTACCAATGATGTTGTCAATCGGGTGATCATTTGTCCATTTCCTGATATGCTCATGAAGTTGATGATTGGGAATTGAAGTAGCAGTGTTGGAATCTTCTGAGGAGGTTGCCAAAGTAGATGGTTCAGGAGCAAATATGTTGACAAAAGGTTCATCAGGTGGTTGAGTAAAAGGATTCACTTCAAAGGTGTTATCAGATGCTTCTTCTTGTGGAATTGAAGAGTGTTGATCTGTGTGATTGGTATGACTAGATGATGGAGCATTCTGACTAATAGAGATGGAGATGGAAGGCCCGTTTGTGGGTTGAGGTTCATCATTAGCAGCAGCATCAGGATCTATGACTTGTTGTTCAGGTTCGACTCTCTGTTGAGGCTCAAAATACTCATCATACATTGAATCAAACAATTTCTTCAAGTCCTCACAGGTAGGTGGCACAGAAGGAGCATCTGTGGTGGAAGAATTTACAAGTCCTGAACTAATGGGTCCAGGAGTCCAAAGATTAGATGCGGGTCCTGAACTGGAGTATTCAGGAACCGTTTGCTCGGTCAGCTCATCAAACGTGACATGGATGGTTTCCATGATTTGTCGGGACCTTTTGTTGTAGATTCGATAACCCTTCTTGTTTGGTGCATACCCAACAAAAATTCCAATATCAGCTTTTGCCTTTAGCTTTCCCAAATCTTCGCTATCATTGTTTGGGTAACATAATGCACCAAAAACACGAAGGAAAGAGAGGTCGGGTTTTCTTTCATGCACTAGCTCATAAGGAGTTTTGCAGTGAAGAGGATGTATTAGTGATCTGTTCTGAGTGTAACAAGCCGTTGCAATTGCCTCTCCCCAGAGAAACATAGGAGCTTTGGAGAAGATCAACATAGTTCGTGCTGCCTCTACAAGTGTACGGTTTCGTCTTTCAACGACTCCATTCTGCTGAGGGGTTCGAGGTATACTCCTTTGATGACTAATTCCCAGATCTTCATAAAACTGAGTAAGTTGTTGATTGACAAACTCCGTTCCATTATCTGTGCGGACGAATCTGACTGTTTTATTGAGTCCAACTTGCAGCTGCTTGATTAGTTTGATGATGATTTCAGGTGTTTCATCCTTGGATCTGAGGAATTTGACCCATGTGAAACGAGAGTAGTCATCAACAATCACTAACACATATCTCTTTCCAAATATGGTTTGCACTCTCATGGGACCACAAAGGTCCATGTGAAGGGTATGAAGAACTTCCATAATGGTGTTGATGGTTTTGGGTTTGTGAGTATGCTTCTTGCTTTTACCAAGTTGACAAGCGGAACAAAGATGATCTTTTTCATACTTCAGCATGGGCATGCCTCGAACAAGATCTTTACGAGTAAGTTCATTGATGGTACCGAAGTTCAAATGGTTCAAACGACGATGCCACAACCAAGACTTGGTCTTGGAAGCCTTAGATAGTAGACAGATTGGAGATGATTGCATCATGTCTTCAATTGATATGGTGTAGAGGTTTGTGCCACGTCTGCCTTTCAAGAGATCCATACCATCCAATCTTCTAACATGACAAGAGTGTTTTCTGAAGGCAACTTCTAGATCTGAGTCACAAAATTGACCTACGGAGAATAGATTGTGCCCAAGACCTTCTACATAATATACTCGAGAGATAACGCTGTCACCAACCACATAATCTCCATAACCCATTGTTGCACCAAAATGATCATTCCCGAATCTAACAGTCCCGATAAACTTTTTCACAAAATTTCTGAGCCGCGAGCGATCCCCCGTCATATGTTTTGAGCAGCCTGAGTCCAAATACCACAGGGCGATTTGTACGACCTGCATTTGAAATCAGACAGATATGGATAACGGACAAACTTGGATCCCCAACCAAAAGTGGGTTCCGATTGGTTAGCACATACAACAGAATAGGATGAATTAATAGTGTCCTTAGTCTTAACATGACATGCTGGAGAACTAGACTTATGGTTAGCGCCTTGGCTTCCTATAGGAAAAGTTCTACCAGAATTCTTCCCAATCCTATTGTTGGGAAACTTAGGATTAGACTGTTTGGCAAAGGGGGAATGACTTCCTATTGACACTATTCTTCCAGTGGGTCTCCAATGATAGCCAACATTAGTAAATTTCCTTCCCGTTGCTTTCCAAACATGTTTTACGCGATTATAATAGACAGTATGACAACCAGGGGATACTTTAGAAGCATACAAACATGTCTTAACACACACATCATCATTACCAAAATTTAAATAGTTATTACAGATCTCACAACTGGTTTTAGAATTCAAATTAATTACAGTACGCCTAGAGCTAATACTAGAATCAACACGATTCTCAACGTTCAGATCAGTCTTATTGTTCCTAATGTGGTCTTCTACTTTCTTTCCTTGATTCCTTGTATTGCAACTAGGCTTTGACCCGCTAGCATAAGTGACAGCTTTTACTCCTGTAGAATTAATGATGGGAACATTAGAATGAGACACTGCTGTTTGATTTCTGGTATCTGATGTGTTATGTTTTGGTGATGTTATGGGCACTTTAAAGGCAACATGCTTGTTCTTAACCTTAGAGGAAAAATCATTAGACTTTTCACGCATGCAAACAGCTTTAGGACATGTACCAATGGCATAATCTAAAAGCTCATATGATCTGTTGGTGAGATAATACACATCACGGATGCCAATGTCCGCAGGACTCACTATTCTAACCTCTTCAATAGTTTCGCAGAGGATATCTAGGCAATCCTTGAGATACCTAAGGTACTCACTGTGAACAAACGCATTATTCCTAAGGGGAAGAGGAATATTAATGGCATCAACATCAGTTCTTTTTGTTTTCCCTTTCACCTGAGTCTTTAAAGTCTCATTTTCTTTGAGTAAAGAAGTTATCTTTTCATTGTTTTAATCACGCATGATCTTCATCGAATCATGTAACTCTTTGTAATGTTGTTTGATTTTAGAGTTTTCAGCTTGAAAACAATCATTTTCGTATTTCAAATCGTTAATGACATTTTGAAGTTGAAGATATTGAGAATTTAACACGGAGGTTTCTAGGAATCAATCGCATCACATTTATTATCAATCACATCATATTTATTCGTCTTAAATTGTGCAATTTGAAGCTTCAGTTTCTGAATCGTGTTAGTGTGAGCTTGAATTCTTTCATCCCTTTTGGCTAATTCAAAATATGCATCAAATTCAGGAGCATCCGAAGATGTCTTGGCATTTGAGTTTCTAATTCTTTCTTCTAGATGTTGGTATCTTAATTGCAAGTTACGATTATCAACCACTAGTTTTGAAAATTGCTTGACCATGTTATCATGATCATCTTTTTGAATTTTTTGGCGCAGTTTTAAATTCTCCCCCTCAAGCTCAACAACACGATTCTGGAAAACCTTTAAAGTAACAGACATATCATGAAATTGGGAAGCAGTTAAAGAAGAATCAGTAGCAGTATAAAACACATCTTGAGCAATGTACATAGCAATCAAATTATCATTCATGATAAGAGCATTCTTCCTCGCAATTTCACTATGTTGAAGATCCAATACAGTTTGTTTTCCTTCACGTTCCTGGTATTTAAACACCTCTTTCATTTCATTGATCTCTTGTTTAAGGGACGTTTCCATATATTCAAAATGGTTTTTGATTTGTTTAAAAAACGGAATGACTTCTGTGAGATAACATTCTTTTGTAACTTCAAAACCCCTTTCCCCCTCAGTAATTCCTGTTGGAGTAATCCTCTTTTTACACGTTTTGTCAAAATCCGCAAACATTTGATATAGTACATACATGCTAATAAGAGTTTTACATTAAGTGGGAAGTGCTATCTGAACTAGGTTCATGGGTGTATTGGGAGGATACACCGTGGGTTTAGCAAACTTAAGGGGAGTGGAAGCCATAAGAAGTTCAGCTTTCATTTTTTCCACATCTAATGTCCAAAAAATCTGTTCAGGGGTTAACCTAGTTTGGGGCACAAAGACAGTCAATCGGTTCTGCTCATAGTAGTTATGGGGCTTGGTATTAACACGATTTGCTATGCACATGGGATCCTTCATCTTATCCTCAAGTCTTTTCCTATTTACTGTTTCAATTTCAACAATCTCTTCTGTATCACGCACATCAGGGGATTCATGATTGGGCTTAAGCATCACATTATAGTCATATAAGGCAGGTTGAGAGGCACTAACGCTCCTAAGATAATTAGTTTTAGGCACACCTGTATCCTTATCACTATGTTTATCACGAAGCTTAATGTGCTTTTGTATCATTTGAGCAGTTTGAATGGTTTGGCCTTGTGTGTACAATTTGTTTTCAAGCTTGTTCTTTAAGGCCTTTAATTGGGAAAAATCGTTTAGAAGTTTGGTTTCTTTGCTTTGAAAATCTAATTTTAGTGTGTTGACACTGTTTTGAATCTCCTGTTTTTGTTTAACAGTTTGATCGATTTGATTTTGCAAAGATTTTATTTCCCCTCTTAACTCTTCTTCCTTTAAATTCCTCTTGGTAATATATGTACACATTTGCCAATTCATTTTTTGTTCACGTTCGGTTAACTCAAATTTTGCACGTTGTTGATACATATTCACCTGGTCATTGAGAATATTAATCCTAGTGGTTAAGGTGTCATCAGGTATAACAGCAGTATAATCATCATATTCACAAGTATTACTATTAACGGAAGAGTCATCACTTGGTAAAGCAGTCTCGACACTTTGTTTCAAGTATTGCTCATATGGGACAACATTACTATTACCCATATCAGCAGAATTTGAATCAATGGTGTCGGTGTGTTTTACTTCGTTATGAGTCCTTTGATTGTGCATCACATCGTCAACATGTGTATCTTCAGATGCTCTACTAGATTCATCAGCTCTAAAATGAGTAGAAACTAGTAAAAACCAAAACAAACCATACACCACAAGTCCTACAATCCCTAGGATGTAACCATGGCTCTTGATACCAATTGAAGGAAACTAAATAACAACACAAACAAGCTCAAACTTATGGTTATGGTTCGTTGCATATAAGAAAGAAAAGAAAGAAATGTAGAGAGAGAAAGTTAGAGAGAGAAAGAGATGAAGCCTTGAGAGAAAACCAAAAAAAAGAAATTAGAATTATGAGAGAAGGCTTACCCTCTCCAAGGATGGGGAGGGCTTATATGTACAAGAGTTTTGCCACTAGGGCGTGCCACTTGGGCTGCGGATCAGGTATACAGTGGGTAAAGACCCGTCCTTCTTCTGCGAACTAATCTACTTCTAAACTACGTTTAACTAACTATTGTAACTACTACGAGCTAATCAATGCTTAATCATATCAGGGGAGACCGAATCTTTCTTATACAAAAAACGTATTCCTAACAGTTATTTTATTTTATTTGCATAAGTAGTTATTTGGGTTAGTTGACTAGCAACTAATTCCGCCCATTCTTCCAAATACCCGAGATTTTACTTGCTTTTATAAAATATAAAAAAATACAAAAAGAATCATCCCTCAACCCTTAGACCTAAATTAGAGTAGTTTTCAATCCTAACGACACTATTCCCTGAGAGAACGATCAATCCCCCGGTACTTGCCACTTCACTATACTATATCGGTCAAGTACACTGCCTGGTGGGGGTTGTAAGCTTCTCAAAATCCCTTGAGAGGTAAAACCTAATTGCGAAGGTTGCAAAACCCACGCTACCAAGTTTTTGGCGCCGCTGCCGGGGAATAGTTATTGCTTAGGTTGAAAATTTTATTTTTACTTAGGTCTACTCATTAGATTCCTTTCTAGTGAGATTTTTATTTTAGTTTTCTAGGTTTTCTTTAGTCTATCTTTTTCTTCGTGTCTTTGTTCGTAACTATTACCATCCGACATCATGGAAGGTGGTAATATCCTTGATCCCAACAACCCACCACAACATAACATACCCCAACCAAACCCACCTCCTAGAGCCCATACTTTAGGAGAATACTCCCGTCCTAGCCACCAAGGCTATCGAAACACCATTGAGCTCACCCAAGGATCCAATGTGTCTCCATTGTGATCCGACACCATCTGGTTGGTGCAAAGCGGATGTGAATTCCATGGACTTCGTTCCGAAGATCCAAATCAACATCTCAAGGACTTTCTTAAAATCGTAGATTCCATAGACCTTGATGTTACCACTCGAGAGACTACCCGATTACGTCTCTTCCAATTCTCTCTGCGAGACCAAGCTAGTCAATGGCTAGAACGTCTACCCGCAGGATCCATCACCTCTTGGGATGATCTCACCACTCGCTTCCTTGCTCAATTTTTCCCACCGGGAAGAACCACAAAGCTAAGGAATAACATCTTGATGTTCCAACAACGTCAAGGCGAAACCCTCTACGAGGCATGGACTCGATTCAAGGACTTACTCCAAAAAGTCCCTCACCATGGCATAGACCTTTGGCTCCAAGTCCAAATTTTCTATGACCATATCAATATCCCCACGAAGCAAACCATTGACCAAGCGGCCGGTGGCAAGCTACGTGATCTAAGTGCGGAACAATCATGGGAACTCATAGAAGATCTTGCTCTCTATGACAATGAAAGTTGGAATGATCCCCGTGATTTGAACAAAACGGTCAAGGCAATATCTTTGCCTTCGAATAATTCAAGCACTTCCGACCGTAGGATCATGGAACTTGAGGACCAAGTCAAGATTCTCATAAAATCCTACGAAGCTCCTAAACCTTCAAGTCAAGTGAACAAAATCACTTCTTCATGCGAGTATTTTAGTGGTCCCCACGACACTCGTGATTGCATGGAACTCCCTGAACAAGCTTTTGCGGATTACGCATCCTCGCGTACCAACGGAGCGGGAGAAAAGTGGTACACTTTCAAACCCGAGCCAAACCCTTACGGTGATTCTTACAACCCCTCTTGGAGAAATCACCCAAACTTTAGGTGGAAACAAAACCAAAACACGCCCCAAAACAATTCTTCCAATCCATCTAATCGTTTTCAATCAAACGGTTCATCCACAAAACGTACTTTCAATAACAATCCCTCCAATAACTATGGTAGTACCAATAACCTTGAGGGAATGATGTCTAAGTTTATGGCATCTCAAGACGCTCGTATATCCAAGTTTGAATCCGATTTCAAGCAAAGACAAAGCAAGATGACCAACAAGATCGACACCTTGTTGAAAGTTCTCAATGACCGAGAGATGGGAGCCCTCCCAAGTGACACGGTCNTAGTACCAATAACCTTGAGGGAATGATGTCTAAGTTTATGGCATCTCAAGACGCTCGTATATCCAAGTTTGAATCCGATTTCAAGCAAAGACAAAGCAAGATGACCAACAAGATCGAGACCTTGTTGAAAGTTCTCAATGACCGAGAGATGGGAGCCCTCCCAAGTGACACGGTCAAGAACCCGAAACTAAACGTTAACTCCATTTCTTCGGTTTCGTCTCCTAGTTCTTGCCCGCAATACTATTCGGTCAATGCCATGAGCACGTGTTTCAAGCAAACCCAAATCCCTCAAAAAGACCACGAGAGTAAGATATCCAACACTAAATTGGTCAATAACATAGTTGAAACACTGCCCATTCAAAACATTGACGAAGAATTCAAGGAGCTCCACCTTGAACGTCCAGTTATTGATGTGTTGGCACGTGCTCCCTGCTATAACGCCCTCTTGGAAAAATATGAGAAGAAGCTCAAGTTAGGTGACAAAGGAACCGCCTTCGTTCAAAATAAGTTACCTAAGAAACTAGATGACCCGGGCTTATTTGTTCTACCTTGCAAGATCGGTAATTCGGAGGCTTATGACACATTAGCCGATCTTGGATCAAGCCTTAACTTACTTCCACTACCTCTTTATACCACCCTCAAACTAGGAAAGCTAGAAGAAACTGAGGTAATAATAGGTTTGGCGGATGGAAGTGTAGCATACCCGGTTGGAGTAGTAAAGGACGTGGTAGTACACATAGGGAAATTAACAATTTTAGCCGATTTCCACGTCCTTGACATGGTTAGCTACCCCACATGCCCTTTGTTGATAGGAAGAGGATTTCTAGCTACCGCAAGTGCTATGATTGATTGTAAAGAATCTAAGATAGCGGTAGGGGAAGGATAAACTTGGTCGGTATATGATGTTAAGAAACACGCCTATGACACCCTTGAGGAATCAACAGATGTTAATAGGAGACCCTCTAGATACGGACCATGGTTAGATGGAGACTTCATAGGACCCCAATGCCCATTCTACCTAGAAGACGACTTTGTGAACCGAATACATACGGTAGAGCAACTTTTGGCTAGGGACACCGAATTAGACCCCTTTGAAGATCCCCTAGTTTTTAGAAAGATGACTAACTTCCTAGGAGTTTTGCCAATGAACCTAGCAATGAATAATTGGAAAAGCGAGGATGATAAGCATAAATGGAATTAGGAAAAGCCACCTAAGGAAGGAGATGGATCATGGCACATAAGGATGACATTATATGATCCGGATGGAGAGAAGTTTGAGAGGACATATCTCACCAAACGCACCAATAGGAAACTTCCAACCAAAATCAACCCAAAAGATGTCCTCGATGCGGAACTCACCTACGTAGGGTAGAAGGACTTTGAGTCTAGCTACAAGACTCGTTAATAAAGAAAATCGCTTCTTGGGAGGCAACCCAAGCTTTATTTGTTTTGCTTGTTTGTTTATTTAATTTTATTTGTTTCCGTATGTATGTTTTATTTTTATCTCTAACAATTCATGTTTCAAATTACATTGTGAAAATGCTTTATTTGTTTTTAACTTCGTCTTAACTACATATAAAGGTATTTTGCAAAAGATAAGTGTAAGGGAAATCTAAATTTGTTTATAAGAAAGAATTGGACATGAATTGTAGCGATATAAAATGAACATACATATTAGTATTTGTTTGAGTCAAATGCTTGTATCGAGTCGTAATGAAATTTTATAGGATTCCAGTAATTAAGGTAATTGTTTTTCCAGAAATTTTCTGGAAACTAAACATAAGAATTCTGTCAGATCAATTCTGACGGCGTCAACCTTTAAAAGCTGACGGCGTCAGGTACTGATTCCAGAAAAAGTTTTTAAAATTTAGTTTTCTGCCGGATTAAAAAAATTACTGCACCTTTAATTCCAGGAATCTGCAAAATTTTCATTCCACAAGCATTATATCTATATATAGATTTTGCCGCCGGTTTTATGCAAGGTTTGCCTAGATTGTTTTCTCAGGTTTAACAGGTTACATTGGACAAGAAGATGAACATGGAATCAAGTTCATGACATCAAGCTTTTGGCGTCGCTTTGATCTTGGAGCTTTTACATTATCTTGGAAGAAGATCTAACCATGTTACCACACGATCCACATCAAACGAATCAGGGGAGTATTTGTTTCATTCTTTCATTTTCATTACTTTTACATCTTTTATGTGAACATTGGGGACAATGTTCAGTTTAAGTGTAAGGGGGGTAAATGAAGACACCTTAGAAAATGCTATTACGCTTGATTTTTGTTTTGTTTAATGGTAGATGTGTAATAAAACCAAGAGAAATATTTGTTAGGACAATTTTAGCGCCAAATTTAAATTTTTTTTTACAACTTATAGGAGTGAAACTTTAGGCATAATAAGCGTATCATGGATAGGAGTTGTATTACTAGCACCAAAACCATACCACTCAAAAATTTTCCCCCAAATATGTGAGGTTCACCCCTAGAATTGGTAGGAACAGCATTCTTTTTTGGTGCTTGTGTGTGTACCGGTAGTTTATAGATTCTAGAACTTGCGTTAGTGACCATCCCAAATCCACAAGTGAGACTACATTCGTGTAGTTAGATTTACTACATGATAAGAGGCATTAGGATAACCCATGTTTTACACCCGTAATATAATTACATTGACTTCATTGGTCAAGTAATTTTCCCACACCTTAGCGATGTACTCATTTTTAGTACACGATACCCCTAGTACACCCCTCATAGCCTATCGTTTCTAACTTTAAGTATCTTACTTAAAGGAAGAATTTGTTTACAATCCACCCCAAATATACACCCAAATCGCCTTAGCCTACCTTGTATGCACTCATCTTTAGTGCATTATTGTTACATGTTTAAACCCTTAGTTAATTGTCTAATTGATTACATGGTTGCTAAGTCGAGTCATATCCTTGTACATATTGTTTTGGGACGATTGGGACTCATGGATAAAGTACTAATGTGATAGAGTAATGGGGAAGAACGTCAATTATTACCCCCACATGTGCGTTAATATTTTAAAGTACTCCAAGTTTTTCAATTATCTTAATT
>LBNU01035089.1:1245-13615 GCA_014162995.1 Artemisia annua
AAGTGTAGGGTATGAAATGAAAATAAACTCAAGGGACTAACTTTGCCAACGAGCTAAACTTCTCGTAAAAACGGTTCGGGGCTTAAACGACATAGCAAACGGACTCGAAAATTTACGAAACTTGCGCCATTGTTCACGAAATAATTTTTCCAATAGAATCAAGCATAAACTTCAGAGTTTTTCTCAACTCAAAATAAATCAAATAATTTGGCAAATGCAATACAATTCGAGTTTTCTAGGTTGTGCTGAGTCAATCAAGGAATAATTTCTCGTTTCCAATATATCTCACGCTTCTCAAGCCCAATTTAACATGCGTTAAAAATTTAAAAGTATTTCAGGTACGAAAATAGAAGTTTGGCTAGAAATGGGTTTTAGGAAAAGTACCAGGTGTTACATTTGTCTTCTTCCTTGTTTGAACATTTGATGATGGATCAACCAAAATTTGTTCTTTTGGATGATGCTTGTGAATTCTGGTTGTTTTTGTGGGACTAACAGGAATGTTGAGTTCCATGTTGTTGAAATCAGTTTGAGCACCAAAAATTTCACCTTCAAGAGCTTCATAATCTGTATCCTCATATATTTCAGTCAATCCAGGCATGTCTGGATCATCTTGAGAAGTTGTATCAACCAAGGATATGCCCTGAGTGTCAACTATAGGAAACTTAAGTGTTGTTGGAGAAGCAGTCTTCTCAGCAGTAGAGTTTTCTGTAGGTGTAGCAGTAGAATAAGACAGACTACTGCTAGAAGTAGTTTCCTTTGTGACATTATCCAAAAGTGGCTCATCATTTACCACCTGTGCATCACTAGATGATTTCAGAGCTTCCCCCCCATCTCCCTTGGGAAAATGATCATCTGGTGAGCTTATGTTCTCCTGAGTGGGAATGATAGTTGGACCAATCTTCCATTTTTCAACTAAAACAAACTCTTCTTGAGGTGTTGACTTCACAGCATCTGTAGCTGCAGAAACATTTTCCTTTGTACCTGCAACATTGTTAGTATCTACACCTGCAATCACTTGCTCATAATTCATGGTTTTGGTTAGCATATCAATATTAAAAAGCCACTCAGGTTCTCTTTTTGCAGTATTAGGTTTATTCTCATCAAACTTAATATGCAAATTCTCCTCTACAAATTTTGTTCTCTTGTTGTACACCCTAAAGGCTTTACTATTTATGGAGTATCCAACAAAATAACCCTCATCAGCCTTTTCATCAAACTTTCCTAACTGGTCTTTGGTATTTAAGATGGTAATAGGACACCCAAATGGTCTAAAGAAAGCTATCATAGGCTTTTTACCATGGAACAATTCATAAGGGGTCTTATTATGAGGCTTAACTACCTTACTCCTATTTTGCAAAAAGCAGGCAGTGTTCACTGCTTCAGCCCAAAAAGGTATAGGCAATTTAGAATTTGACAACATATTCCAAGCAGCCTCAATCAATGTTCTATTTCTCCTTTCAGCTACATCATTTTGTTGAGGAGTTCTAGCAACAATGTATTGTCTTAAAATACCCTTACCTACACAGAACTGATTCATAGCATGATTCTTAAATTCAGTCCCATTATCACATCTGATTATCTTAACTTTATGATTTATTAGGTTTTCTATTCTAGTTATGAATTCCTTAAGGATCTCAGTGGTTTCATCCTTAGAAGCTAGAAAGAACACCCAAGTAAACCTGCTAAAATCATCTGTGACAACTAGGCAATATTGCTTCCTATTAAGACTATTCACATAAACAGGCCCAAATAAATCCATATGAAGCATATATAAAGGCTTGGTAATGGTATTCACAACTTTGGACTTAAAAGACACTCTGTATTGTTTACGCTTTTGACAGGCAACACAGGTTTCAAGATTTTCAAAAACTTATGAAGGTAATCCTCTGACAAGATTGCCTTTTACCAATTTATTCATAGTTTTGAAATTCAAATGTCCAAGTCTTCTGTGCCATAATTTGGATTCATCAAGAGTGGGCTTTGCAAGAAGACAAGTTAAAGCTCTTTTAGGAACTATGTTCTTTATATGATCATTGTATATGTTATCAGATCTAGGGANCTCTGTATTGTTTACGCTTTTGACAGGCAACACAGGTTTCAAGATTTTCAAAAACTTATGAAGGTAATCCTCTGACAAGATTGCCTTTTACCAATTTATTCATAGTTTTGAAATTCAAATGTCCAAGTCTTCTGTGCCATAATTTGGATTCATCAAGAGTGGGCTTTGCAAGAAGACAAGTTAAAGCTCTTTTAGGAACTATGTTCTTTATATGATCATTGTATATGTTATCAGATCTAGGGACTCTTAGTAGCACAAATTTATCATCTGGCAACTTAAAGTCAGGAGAAAGGATAAGACATTCAGTATTAGTAAAAAGAACAAAATTCCTCTTGTCACACATCTGTGAAACACTAAAGAGATTGAACTTTAGTCCTTCTACAAGGAACACTTTTTCAAAATCCAAATTCCCTGTTTTAATAGTACCAGTACCTTCTATTTTTCCTCCTTTGACATCATTACCAAAAGCAACATATCCACCATTTTCCATTGGCTCAAAATCTTTAAGTTGGGATATATCTCCTGTCATATGTCCAGAGCATCCACTATCCACAATTCCTTTGTCTTTTAGCTCATCTTGTAGATTGCCCTGCACATGTAAAGTAGAGAAATCAGTTTCTCTTTTTGACCCAAGCCATTACTGACTTGGATATGCCTTGTGCATCAACATAATCATATTTAGTGAGGTCTATTGATGCACTGCTGTTGTTGGAAGCTTTAGATAAAACATTTGATTTTGGTTTCCAACTCCAGCAAGCTGAGGCCTTTACAGCATAGAAGTGATTTCCAACAACTGTATCTGTTATGACTTTGGGAACAGCAGTAGAGTCTTTTGCCTTAGCAGTAGAGTCTACTTTAGGACTAGCAGTAGGACCAGTTGTTTTATTATGAAAAGGTCTGTTTGTTTGAGTAGTCACAATGGATCTAGTAATACCAGATCTCAATAAAACTGCTCTTGGAACCATTTGTCTTTTAGAAGGAGAGTGAGTCCTTTTTGAAAAGTTTTGATGATTCACTCTAGTATGTTGGTTCCAAACAGGTTTTTGGTAATCCTTGCATTGTGCAATAAGATGCTCAAAACTACCACACTTATAACATGCCTTCTTTCTTAATTGAAATTCATTACCTAATTTATGTGAAACTAGGTTATTAAAATTTCTTTGATTACCCCTAGGCTTGTTATTAATCCTTTTCATATGATGTCTAGGTACTTCATTATACTCAACAACTTTCTTAGACATATTATGACCTAGCACAGGTTTCAGAAACTTAACCTGTTTAACTCTAGACTCATCAACCTTAGGAATTTCTTCCTGTTTAACACTGTGTGTTGGCTCAGTCTGTTCATCCTCACTATCTGACACCCAATCTTCAATAATTGGTTCATCAGAAAACTTTTTCTCAGCAACCTTAGGTGTTTTAATATTAATATTACTAGTTTCACCTACAGGGTTGTTGACATCTAACCCACTTAAAATTGATAACTCCTTATCTGGTGGTGCAAAAGCACTTTTCATTGGAGGAGCTACTTCATTATATCCTATGCCACTACCTTTTCTCATTAATTGACACTGAATAGTATGATCTATGGCTGTTGAAGCAAATTTTTGTTTTTCAACTCTGACAATATGATTATCTTTATCTGCAAGAGCTTCATCTCTAGCCTGTTCTGCTTCTGTTAACTTTCTCTTAAGCATTTCAATCTCATTCTTTTTAACAAAAAGCTCACCATCCTGTATATTAATTTTATCAACATATTCAAACTCACACTCTTTAAGATATTCAAGTCTTCTTTCTACATTTTGAATTCCTACTTTATAACCTAAGTTATCAAGTTTTAGGGACTCAACTTCTTTCCTAAGACTTTCATTCCTAGCTTTAAGTTCTTCTATAGTGTCTACACAAGATTGAAAAGAACAAGTAGAACCATTAGACTCATTGGATACCTCAGAGTCAGAACCAGAGGATGAAGAAGCATAGGCCATAAGAGCAAAGTTATGCCCTTTAGTCTTGACTTCAGCAATGAAAGCTTGGTTTGGTTCTTCTGCAGCCAAGTCACTCCAGTCATAGTCACCTAACCCATCACAAGACACCAAAGCAGTAGAAGGCTTTGACTCATCTTCAGTCTTCTTGGGAGTCTCTACATTCTTCTTTGGAGCTCTGCATTCCCTGGCAAAATGCCCCTTTCTATTACAGTTGTAGCACTCCATCATTGATTTGTCAAATCCCATATTACCCTGAGGCTTATACTTGAGCTGTTTGCCAGTCCTCTTTAAGAACTTTCTTGCTCTCAAGGTTAACATAGCCATTTGCCACTTCAAATCAATCTCTTCAAGAGCATCAGGATCAATATGATCAGCATCCTGATTTAGAACTTGAGTACCTGTAGTAAGATCAGCCAAGAATGCACAAATAGCAGCATCACTCATAGTATCATTGTTGCTTGAACCAGCAGCAGAGTTGCTAGTGCTAGCAGCAGAGACACCATAAGCAGCAGAGTGAGTGTCTGAGGAGTTAGTGGTTTTAGAGGACACAAAGGCTATATTTTGAGCAGCAGAGGATGAAGTAGATGAACTAGATGAGATATTCATCTCAGATTCATATATTTTCAAGTTGTTTTAGAGATTATCCAAACTCATTGTTTCAAAATCAGGTTTGTTTCTCCACACAACAGTATGCATGCTCCATTCTGGTGCAAGGCTTCTGAGAAACTTGAGATTGATGTCTTCTTCAGGAACTGTGTATCCCACAAGCTTCAAATGAATTATAAGTTTTTGAAGCCTGTTATAGGTACCATCAAGGTTTTCTCCACTTAGAGCAGTGAAGTTTTCAAACTGATGCTTTAAGACATTCTTCCTTAACTTTCTGGTAGCAGCATTGCCCCCAAATCTTGTCTCAACAGCATCCATAAGAGTCTTAGCAGTTTCACAGCCTTTAAAATCCAGCTGATACTCATTAGGTATTCCCATCATGAGAATACTGTGAGTCTTGATTTCCAGCTTCCTTTGATCTTCATCTTCCTTGCCTTTAATGGGTATCTCCTTCCCATCAACAACCACAGGGAATTTGTCACCTTCCAGGACAGCATTCCAAATCTTGTAGTCAATCATGCGCATGTACTGCCTGATTCGCATCTTCCAAAGCTCATATTCTCCTTGCTTGAGCATTGTCACCTTGGAGGCAGTAACCATATGTGTGTCATCACCCATGACTTCAGTTGAGGTTAAGAACAGATTTTGAGAGTACTTGAGTTCTTCTTGATCACAGCTTCTAGATCACAAGCTCTGATACCACTTTTTGATCCCAGTTGAGCAGTAGATCTTATATAGAAGCTGACTTAAACTGTAATAAACTTAAACAATAAGCGAAATATATTGCTTAACTTAAGATGAACACAAGAACAATAGTTTCACACTTAACACTTCAATATATTAATACGAGCACTCTAACAATGCTAGGGTTTACAACCTTGAAGTGATTCGACTTAAACACAGACACGTACGTAATTCTAACCCTAGGGATCTCCTTTTATAGACAAGGAACCCTACACGGTTGTACAATAACTTCTTACACAATCAAAAGATATTCTAAACATATAGAATATTTATACAATCTTTACTATAATTACAAGACACGTTTCTATAATAATCTCTGAGCAGCAGAGTCTTGCAATTCTTCTAGCAGCACTTTCAGCTTAGCAGCAGATTCATTTCATTAGTAGCAGAGTCAATATTCAGCAGCAATTTGACACTTAGAGATATTCACAGAAGTAGAATCCTAAAACCCAACAATTACAATGCAAGTAAAAGAAATAAAGGGTCCTAAATTGCCAAAGAGAGCGACTGGACTTGCTTGCAACACAAAAGTTTGAATGTTTTTATTTGTTGGAGGGAAATATAAGCATAAAGCTTAGTTGTTTGATGGAGAAGGGTATGGGGCGGAAGAGGTGGATCTAACAATGTTATATTGAGTTAATAGAGGTATTGGATGAGGACAAGTGAGGAGATATTCAATCCAAGAAATATCTTCACTCAAGTAGAGGATTTTTTTTAAAGGAAGATGCAACAAGGTCAATAGTGGGTGTGGTTTGTGACTTGATCCAAGTTGAGAGAGTGAGGTAAGCAATTTGAGTAAGGTGATGATGGAGGTTGGCCTTTGTTGCGTTGTGCAAGGTGCATACCAAGGAGATCACTAAGGTCATGGATTTGGTTTATCTCTTCACGGAACTTTTGCTTTTCCGTGGGAATGTGGATTTGATCATTTGGTGGAAATGGATGGAATCGGGGCGTGTAATTGGAAGTAAAGTTGGATGTTTAACCAATATGATGAGGATTTTGAAACATTTCATTGAAGTTAGCTTGAGTTTGAGATGTGTAGTTTGGAATGAAGGTAGATGTTTGGCCAACATGGTAAGGTTGGTAAAATGGTTCAATGGAATGATCTTGAGGATTTGGATTATAGTTGGGAACAAAAGTGGGTAGAGGTGTTGGTTGTTGATTTGTAAGAAAAGCTTTAAAGTATAACCCCCGTTGGTAGTATTAGATTAAGGTAAGACCAGGTCGTATCCACAGGGATTTAGTTCGTTCAGATTAAGTATAACAATTAGTAAAAGTAGACAAGTAACGATTATAGAAAATAAAAAGAATTCAAATATTAAGACAAATGATTGCTTGGATAGCTTAGATAATCTAGTGACAATGTTTATGTTTGATCTCAGTTTGATAAAGGAGCACAACTTATAAGAAAGCTATTTTCGTCAAAAGAGCAATTTCATAACTCGTAGGTTCAATTCAAGATTCATATCTACCCATTAAGTGATTTCTCTCGAAATAGTATTTCATATCAATTCTAGATTNCGATTATAGAAAATAAAAAGAATTCAAATATTAAGACAAATGATTGCTTGGATAGCTTAGATAATCTAGTGACAATGTTTATGTTTGATCTCAGTTTGATAAAGGAGCACAACTTATAAGAAAGCTATTTTCGTCAAAAGAGCAATTTCATAACTCGTAGGTTCAATTCAAGATTCATATCTACCCATTAAGTGATTTCTCTCGAAATAGTATTTCATATCAAGTCTAGATTATTATTGATTCTTCTAAGTGGATTTCTCCTTTCAAAGACTAGTAACGCAGACAAGTTCCTAGAATTGTGTTTAACACGCTGGTTCTTTCGACCTATCCCAACATATTATATTCAACCAGTTTCAATAAGCAAACGTAATAAGACTAGAAATGAAATAGTTCACAATATAAATTCGAAATTGGTAGAGATCAAAACATAATCATAAGTCGCTTTATTATATTCACATATCCAAGCAATCACAAGAGGTTTAGCCTCTCATGGCTAATGAGTTCATAATAACAGAAGTGAGTAAATGATAAACAAGAGACATACAAATTGGATTGATCAAATGATTACACAAGTGTCACAAATAACCAAGAATTCGACACCAACAAGTATTTAACACCCCTTATTATGATTCGTTCACCCCTGTAACTTGGCTCTAGATCACGTACTACTTCGGACTTAACTTTGTGAAATTAGATTATAGAGTGGAGAGTCCAAATGCTTGCAAATGATCTCTATTTATAGGCAATTTGGTATGCGAAGTACGGCGTACTTAGTTTCTGAGTGCGGCGCACTTTCTTATTTTCTTGGCGCCAAAGCTTCATAAATACAGGGGAAGTACGGTGCACATAGTTTGCAAGACCGGCGCACTTTTATTTATTAGACTTCCTTTGACCGAGAGGTAAGTGCAGCGTACTTAATTGTAAAACCCGCGCACTTGGCTTGCATGAAAAGCTAATCATGGAAGACTTCATTATTTATTCACTTCAAGTGGCGAAATAGTAGGCTTTTAGGTGTTTCATGCTCAGACCATCCAAGAGTGAACCTGCATTCATTTTATGCTATTAAGTACCAAAAGTTCACGTAAAATGATCATAAAAAATATAGAATAATGCTCAAGAAATATGTATAATTAGAGCGTTATCAGTTGTTTCGCCACATCATTTGTTGAGATGGACTTGTTGCGAGGGTTTTTTTTTCTTCTCCAAACGGGTTTTTCGGTCATCCTTGCTAACCTTGAGGTTTTTGGTTTTGGTTTGATGGAAGAGGACATGATGAGATGAGAAGAGATTTTGAGGAATGGGAGTATTTATAGTGTAGGATTTATGTGATTAAGGATGGATAAAATTTGTTGGAGGGATTAGGACAAAATATGTTTGTGAATTTTAGGAAGTGTAGGATGAAATGGGCTAAAAAGCAGAAAAGATTCTGTAAACTCGACCATCAGATGGCCAGTCCCCTTAAATAGGGGCCGGTCCCCTTAAATATTAAGGGGGCCGCCTAATGATTTAAGGGGGCCGCCCATCTGTTGGTTTCCAGATTACTAGAAATGGGTTTTTGGCAGAAAATTGTAGAAAGGGTTGTGTTTTTAGGTTTAGTTTTAAGCAAGTCAAACTCTTTGAGGCAATATAGCATGTTATATATTCATAAGTAAGCATGCATGCAAAATATATTAATTAAGTGAACAAGCAAGCAAGTAATTCTATCTAGTAAGCAAAAAGGCATTAGAGCAAGTAATTATAAAAATCAAAGATAATAAAGCTAAGGCAATAACAACTAGCAAGGGAAATTAGTGATGGAACAAATGTGGAGGTATGATTATTGATTTTGTTCTAGTGTGTGCCTATATGCAACAAATGTGGAGATGTGATTGTTTCGACTCCTAAATGAAAAAAAAATATATATATATCCTAAGAAGCAATCCAATTGATTTGATTTTGCTCAATTCATGAGTGTCAAAGGTATATATTAAGTTATATAGTTTGACAATTCATGTGAGATTTCATGCATGATTTTAAAGAATGTTTTTAGCATTATTCAAAAATGCAATGAAATTAGTTTTTATGTGTTTCCTAGATGTGAGAATGACTTGAATAAAATGGATTGGGGTTTTATAAATTTGTTTATGCAGTAAAATGTAGTTTCCCAATACATAATTTTTCTGCAAAATAGATTCCTAGACACATATATGAGGAGAAAGAAAGAAAGAAAAAGAAAAAGAAAAAAATTTGTGCAGTCAGATGGCCGGTCCCCTTAAATTTAAGGGGACCGCCCTTATAACATTAAGGGGTCCGCTCATTTGTTGATTAAAAATGTAACATAATTGCAGAAAATTTAGTCAATTTGTTCCATCATTCCTAGGCCTAAACGTAAGTGGTCAAAGAGTTCACGCTTAAAGGGTTTAGTAAATATATCCACAATGTTATCTTCCGATGCAACCTTTTCAATAGATATGTTTCCTTTTTGTACGTTATCGCGAAGGAAATGGTGACGAATTTCTATATGTTTAGTCCTAGAGTGTTGAATGGGATTCTTACTTAAATCTATAGCACCTTTGTTATCACACGTAATTTGAACATTGTCTAACCTAATGCCATATTCTACGAGAGATTGTTTCATCCATAGTGCTTGTTGACATGCCTTTCCGGCGCTTACATATTCAGCTTTAGTGGTAGAAATAGCAAGAGTGGTTTGCTTCTTTGAAAACCAAGATGTTAGGCAACATCCCATAAACGTGCAAATACCGCTAGTGCTTTTTTGATCTATTTAGTCTCCCACATGATCCGAATCCACATAGACGATTGTTTCTATGCCGAATCCCTTAGGATACCGTAATCCTAAGTGTATAGTGCCTTTAATGTATCGGAAGATACGCTTAACCACTTCTAGGTGACGTTTTGGGATCCTCTTTAAAGCGAGCACAAAGGCAGACATTAAACATGATATCTGGTCTACTTGCCATTAAGTATAGTAAACTACCTATCATTCCTCTATACTTAGTATTATCTACGGACTCACCTTCTTCATCTCTTGTGAGTTTGACTTCCGTAGACATCGATGTTTTCATGGGCTTTGAGTCTTCTAGTCCAAATTTCTTAAGCAATTCCTAAATATATTTAGATTGGTTAAAAAATATTCCATCTTCTAACTGTTTTATTTGTAATCCTAGGAAGAAGTTTAGTTCACCCATCATACTCATCTCAAACTCATCATGCATGATTTTGGCAAATTCATCACACATTTCTTGACAAGTCGATCCAAATATAATATCATCGACATATATTTGAACAATGATGAAATTTGGTTTTTTCTTTTTAGTGAAAAGTGTGTTATCTACCATTCCCATAGAATAATCATGTTTAACAAGAAAAGCTTTTAATCGATCATACCAAGCCTTAGGAGCTTGTTTGAGTCCATATAAAGCCTTCTTGAGTTTATTAACATAATCAGGTTTTGCAAAGTCAATGAATCCCGGAGGTTGTGCCACATAAACTTCCTCATTGATAAAACCGTTAAGGAATGCACTTTTCACATCCATTTGAAATAACTTAAAGTTTAGGGCGCATGCATAGGCAAGGAGTATTCTTATAGATTCTAATCTAGCTACTGGGTCATAAGTTTCGTCATAATCAATTCCTTCTTGTTGATTATAATCTTGGGCAACTAACCTAGCTTTCTTCCTAGTTACAATTCCATTTTCATCTAACGTATTTCTATATACCTGTTTAGTTCCTATGATGGTCATGTTCATTGGATTTGAGACTAGTTCCCAAACATCATTTGTCTTAAATTGATTTAGTTCTTCTTGCATAGCCATAACCCAACTTTCATCTTTTAAGGCTTTATTTATATTTTTAGGTTCTATTCTTGAGAGAAAACAAAAGAAGCTGTTTTTATCTTGAGCTTGTGATCTAAAGGTTCTTTGATTTAGGCTTCCTATTATGTTGTCTAATGGGTGTGTTTTAGATTCTTTAATATTAACAATTTCATTATCTTCTAGTGTTGTATTTTCATTATCATTTCCTAAGGTTTTCGTTTTACTAACCTCAGTAGCTTCTTCTTCAACTAAATCATCATCCTCTAGTGGTAATGTTTTAGGTGGTGGAGGAGTTTCATCAAAAGTCACATTTAAGGATTCTTCTACTCTCATGGTTTGTTTGTTAAGAATTATATATGCTTTGCTATTTCGCGAATATCCTAGAAAAATTCCTTCGTATGATTTTGGGTCAAACTTAGTAAGATAATCCTTTGTGTTAAAAACATAATATTTACTTCCGAATACCCTAAAGTAGTTTAAATTAGGTTTTCTACATCTTAATAACTCATATGGAGTTTTTCCTAAAATTCTCCTAATTCATACTCTATTAATTATGTACGTTGATGTATCTACAGCGTGACACCAAAATTTTTGTGAGATGGATTGTTCATTTAGCATTGTTCTACTCATTTCCTGAAGAGACCTATTTTTTCTTTCTACTACTCCATTTGATTGAGGAGTACGAGGAGCGGAGAAATTGTGAGATATACCATTTAAATCACAATATTTTCCGAACTGTACTTCGTTATCAAATTCCCTACCGTGATCCGTCCTAATAGACACTATGGAGCATCTTAATTTATTTTGGATCATTTTACTAAATATTTCAAACTTTTCAAAGGCTTCGGTTTTATCGCTTAAAAATCTAGTCCACGTGTATCGTGAATAGTCGTCTACTATTACTAAGGTATAACGGTTTCCTCCGTAGCTCCGCACAGCGAATGGACCAAAGAGATCCATGTGTAACAGTTCTTAGCTTTGTGACTAGCATGTGCTTGTTTCCCAATTTTACAAGCATCACAAAAATGTTTATCATATCTTAGATTAGGCAAGTTTCTAACTAATTCCTTAGAGGCTAAAGATTGTATTTGTTGCATGTTTGCGTGACCTAATTGCCTATGCCACAATGTAGAATTTTCGTTTAAGGATGCTAAGCATATCTTATCTTCCAGTTTATTTCCTAGTTTCATAATATATACACCTCCTTTCCTAATTCCTCTACCTATGGCTTTTCCATCCTTAACTATTTCATTATCTTTTTCGGCAAAGGTTACCCTACACTTATTATAACATATTTGGCCCATACTAAGCAAGTTATATTTTAAATTATCTACATGCTCAACATTTTCAATAGTTAGAGAGTCTTGAGACACTAGGCCAAAAATGACCTTTCGTCACACATGGTCATTTTTGAACGGTCACACGGTGACATTTTTACATGACTAAATGTACCAGCCTTAAATAAACAGCCACACTTGATCCGACTTGTGTGACCATTTCGTAAAATATTTGTCACGCATTTGTGTATATATGTGACTAGAGGGTAACTGGTAAATATTTTTCGACATTTTAGTCACTTTTAATTCGGGACGTGTGACCGATACAAATCAGCTCGAAACATTAGTCACACTATAGATATA
>LBNU01035089.1:29972-41291 GCA_014162995.1 Artemisia annua
GAAGACTTGGTTATCTAGTTATCATAGGTCAAGGGGTGGACGGACGAAGACCTAGTTAACTATCACTTAAAGGAGTTATATTGTAGTGCTCAGTATCACACAAAGATGTGGATAATCAAGAAATGATGTACGTCTTATACTTGATGGTTGGTTGGTTGAAGAGTATAGAGTACTCAGAGATTCGATGGTGTACGAACTCTCCACACCGTTCTTAGTCACATCATTGTACAAGATTAAGTCACATATCTACGGGGTGTTTACTCTATTGTCAGATTGGTTATATTGGGTTGTCTCTCTAGTTATTGGTCATCTACTAGCTCGTTGGAATTTGAAGAGGTCGCTTAAAGGTTGAAGAGAAGAGAAGAGATTGTAGACATAAGAGAGTCATATCCTATCAGCATATTCTCACAAATTATGCTTTCATGGTCTATCTATATTGCATCAGAAGTGTAAAATACGGGTAATTTTGGCATGTACACACAATAGTATGATGATTTCGATAAATCGGAACCATCAGGAGGGAGAAGAACATGCCAAAAGAAGTAGTGCTTCATCTCTAGTACGTTGGTTGTTCGAGGGAATTGTGCTTTCACTAGAACCGAAGAAGTACTAATGATGTGTACATCGGAGCGTATTACCAACCTTCTGTGCAATACTATGTGAGTTATGTTGTAATGATGCTCCCAGAACGACGACCATGGTGCAAACTCATTAGTATCTACTTTATCTGTTGCGAGATGAAAGAGGTTGTCAGTTCAGGATGGAGCAGAAGAAAGAAAAAAGGCTCACTAGTTAGGAGGGAGTAATAACCTAACTAGATCATTACAGTTGAAGTTCAGAGGTTTGTAAATCTGTGCCGTAGTGCCAAAGATCAAATGCCGAGATCGTCGGATGAGAGAACTTCAAGTTTGCCTCAATATCTAGACTACAGAGACTCTGCGCTTCAACATCATCAACATAGTTTACTATTGTTGTAATTTTACATTGTTAATGTATTTATAGGTCTCATTGTAACCATTCACGTGTGAAGATATCTTTATAAAAAAGCAAAGCTAACAAGAAACTATTATAAAATTTGCAGTAAGTATAATAAAAAAATGGATAATTCAAAAAATGATCTTATTGCCCAATTGATTTGCTTTTTTACCTTATTTTTAATTTACACTTTGGGTAACCGGGCAAATCTAATGTAGCCAACCATGGGCGCCAAGTGTCCGACATGTTGGGCAACTCGTGTATTTTTTAGGCAACTTGTGACACTTGACGTCCCATGGTTGGCTACATTAGATTTGCCCGGTTGCCCAAAGTGTAAATTCGGCAACTTCGAAAATAAGGCTAAAAAAGCAAATCAATTGGACAATAAAGTCATTTTTAGAATTTCTTAAAAAAAATAGTAGCTTCACGTACAATATCAACTCACAAACCAAAACAAATTGAAACATTTAACGGGTTCAAAAACATAAAAACCACAAAATTCAAAAACTAATTCAGTCCAAATGGATAGAATCCGATATTGTTGGTAGCATATGTTAATAAATTAGTGACAAGGACTAGTTGTATTATAGTCGAGTTAGGTGTCGGTAATGTTTAGCCTAATTTGTAAGGCAATTGGGCATTTTTCTTTCTTTACTAGCAAGGCAAGTTTGAGCTTGGCTAGAATGTATAGGTCGGTTAGGTGTAAGGCGGGTGCCAAGGCAACTCCAAATCGGTTAGGACTTGGTTTGTACCTCATCACCTCTATTTTTAAAGGTGAGGGGGCGAGGCAACATTCAATCACATTCTTCTATTTTTTTTCCTTTGTAACCGAGAGCTTATAATACAAGTTAATCATTCGGTTCTTTGTGGTGTATGTTTGGTCGAGACTCTTCAACAAGTCGATCGACTTGGGTTCTTGTACTTGTGCGACTGACATCAAGATTTCGATAATGTGTTCGGTGTTTCGGGTTTGTTGAATATCGTTTCTGCAACAGCTAGCATCATTCATCATCAAGTTATCGTGACCAATATCATCTTTGCTGATGGAATTCAGATATTTTACCATGTACATGTTCCGTTTCATCTCCAATTACGTCTTTGGAAATCTCCATCCTCATTAACAAATCTGCCATTCATTTAAACGTAACAACATCAATTCGCGACAAGTATATCAAAGTCAATATTACGAATCATATCCAAAACGACATTCACATGTCTCATCGTCTCGTTCTTCTTGTAACACAAATTCTATAAAATTAGCTGCTCATTAATACTAATAATTTCTAACTAAAATCAATACATGCATGCAATAAAAGACTTGTTAAATATTATGATTCCCATAAATGTAGGTTGTAGCGATGAGCGGCGGCTGAAGGGAGAAGGCCTACGTAGGGTCGAATTTCTCTTTTACAGTTTTGGATTTGTGTTTAATGAAAAAATGAAAATAGATTGTATTATTAACTAGCTTATAGACCCGTTGACCAGGCCCGGATTTGGGCATGTGCGACATGGGCAACTGCACAGGGCCTCCATTTTTCACGGGCCTCCGATTTTTAAAACATCAGTAAAGTATAAATTCATTTTTGGAAGATTTGATACTGTTAATAGATTATTTTGAATGAAGAACAAAAGATTTTTCCAACATAACATAAAAATAAATAAATAAATAAATAAAATAATAATAAGCTGCAACTAGTGTGTTTTGCAGAGAAAAATGGCGTAGGGGTGTTTTGTTGGGGAAGATAACCCAAAGTCATGATATGTGGGGCCTAGCTTTTAATTTTGTTATTTATGTTCAATATTTTCTAAGTGTTTCAAATAAACCCATTGTCTTTTGCAATTTATAATTTTTGTTCCTATCCTTGTTTCAAATTTGTAGAATGTTTAAACAAAAACACACTATGTTTGCGGTTTAAAAGGTTGAAATACGTCTAGCAGTTTTAGCTATGATATAGTTTCGAAAAAAGAAAAATACTACAAGTATCTTACTATATAAAAATCTTGAAATTACTGGACTTTATGCAAAGGTTTTTAAAAATTCTATAGTTACACTTAGAAAAGAAAGAAAACTCTATATCTGTATTAGAATAAGATCAGTAAGTTGTGATTTAATCTTAAAAAAAAATAATAAAAATAAATAAATAAATAAATAAATTATTGTTTGTTAATTTTATGTGTGCTTTAATTTTCGGAGTTGAATTAAGGCCCCATCCAAAGTACGGCACAGGGCCTCTAAATTTCACGGGACGGCCCTGCCGTTGATACCGAGTTATTTTTTTTAAGGAATAGAGAAAAATGAGATGATAAGAAAAGCAATAACGTAAACTTGTTCCATTAATAATATCAAATAAACAATGACATAATTTTGGAAGGTTGCACGACGATAAATGACGATTTAGATTAATAAATGTCCATTCCGATGTTTTGTTCATATCTGAGCATTAGATACGATAATACGTGATTTATTCGATAAACAGGTAGATACGATAAAAAACTTGGTTTGTAAATAGTAAGCAAATAAACATACATGATTCATATTGTCCACCAGATATATGCGTTGAATAGGAAATGTATGCAGTTAACGTCAAACAATTCAGAAATCCATATTCAGTCCATGTGCAGGGAAAAAAAAGAAAAAGAAATTGTTGATAAGAGTCTATGTAAATTATAAGAATGGTATATTTTTGACTATAAAGCATATTCCGAATATGTTCATATTTGTTTAATTTTAAAAATCGATTCTTTTTAAGTTTGATAATAATAATAATAATAATAATAATAATAATAATAATAATAATAATAATAATAATAATAATAATAATAAGAAAACACATTGTAAACATCTTTTAATTCTAATTGTAGTAACAATTTATTTATTTATTTTTTAGTATACATTTGCTTTTTTGCAAACAATTTTATTTGTTGTTCAATATCTTGATTAGGACTTGCAACATGAATCAAATCTGTGAGCAAAGAACATGGACACATTTTGGTCATGAATTTGATAAATAGTCAAACAAAGATGCAAGTATATATGAATTTAAAAAAACATAACATTCCATTCAAGTAATGTGTTTCATTAGAGAAATGAAGCATAACAAAAAAGATGGATAAAAACTTAAGGTTTTTTCATTAACATCATTGATGAAAATATGAAAGTACATCAAAATAAAAATTACATATTCTTAAAACTTAATCATGAAATTTCGGAGATTTCTCCTTGTCAAAGGCCAAGTGTGCTTCTTCGTAATCCAATCCATCCAAGGAAACATCGGAGAAGTCATCTTCCTCATGAACAACTAAAGCCTTGGACCGAGAAAACTCTTTCTCATCTTTAGCAAGCTTTTTTTTTTGCTTTTTTGGCTGCTTTTTTCTTCCTTTCATCATCAAACCACTTCAACAAAACATTGATATCCAATTCTTCTTCTTGACCTACACATAATATACGATTATTAAACACTACAAAGATAGAATATGTATTAGAGATTAATCTGTGCATTTTCAAAGTATTATTAGTCCTATCCAAAAGAAATGAATCACAAATTCGTAGAAAGCTTTACCTTCTTCTCCACGGCTGGAAGACTCTCCATGAACACGCTTCTTTCTGAAAGTAAAGAAACATAGGATTAGTAATATATAGAACTTTGTGAAAAAATATAAAACCAAATCTGTAAATAACGAATCTATGAACATACTTGGATTTTTTGTTAGTTGAAGAACCTCTCGATCTCTTTTTGTTTCCTGACATTGTTGATGAGTTTTTTTTTCAGGTTTTGGTGAAAACAAATGATTTGTTATGTTTGATTCATGGCAAGGCATTTTAAAAAGAGAGTTAGGAATTCAAAACTGATTTAATGATGGAAAGGATTTACGTTTCCAAAATTTAGATGTGAAATGATAATCATAGGAGGGAATTTTGGAAGACTCAAAATCATTTAATGTGTTTTTTTTAAAGGTTTAATTGTCTACAATTTAGTTTCCAAAATGTAGATGTGAATTGAATAATTTTTTTGATACATGTCTTGTAGTATATTAAGTTTGTTAAATAAATAATATAATTAGACTTGTACTAAATGCATGGATTTAGCTTATTCATTCATTTAAGTTGATTATGTGAATATAAGTTGGTTCGGAGATAGGTCTATAAAAAGAACTTGCATGTGATTAGTCGCCTAAATATTAGGTGGTCTATAAGTCGGGTGAATCTATTATGGCGTTAGTTTACTTTCTGCTTCAATATGGTTGTTAGTTTGCAACTTATTTATGAGATTATGTTTAGGAAAAAGTTTATGATAAGTTAGCAATGATAATGTGATTATGTGTTATACATATATTAAAAAGTAGTTGATCATAATGATAGTTGTTAGTTAAAAGTAAAAATGTTGAATTATTAGGTTATTGTTTCATATATGTTGATTTTGTAAATATAAGTAGGCTACAACAATAAGAGAAGTTTATGTTTAGGTTGAAACGTTAACGGGAATAGCATATACAACTGGTTCTCCTACACATTAGGTTATTTAGCGCTTTAAAGAAGTCACGTCGAGTTAGTATTTGTTACCTATTGCAATATTCTGTGTTTAATGTTTCCAAAAAAACTTGATAATGATGGTTTAACTTTATTAGATATGTTCAGTTGTATAAAACCTTGGTGAATAAGCTGGTTGCCGAATATCTATTGTTAACCGCTAATCAGTTATTAGAGAATCTAATAACACTTTCATATGAGTAATTCAATCTATAATATAATGTTGAAGAGTCGTTTTTGGATTGAATCTATTAAAGCATTTTGATAGTTGATGGTTGAAGAATGTTGCTGTTTTCAAAGATTTTCATTCAATTTAATAACAGTTGTGTATGTGAGATTTGTTTGAGTATGTATATGAAAACGCATTTATAGTATTAGATGGAAGAGTATAAGTACTTAAAAAGTGGTATATATGTATAGATGTCTGATAAGTACTCTAATAGAATGTAATATTCAGTTTTGAATTTGATAATATATTGAGGATGTAAACGTGGTGATATTATTAAATAGGATGGCCATGCAGTTTTTGGTCGAGGCAAATAAAAGAAACATCGGAGCACAACAGGTATTTTATTCTTGGAATAAGTATATACCTTATTAATTTATTAGTTTAACTTAAAATGTATATACTCACGACGATTTTCATTGACAGATGCTTCCTACGTTCTTTACCGAAAGATTGTGTCCGAAAGATCCGTGGATATACTTAATCCACAATAAGGGAACAAAACATAAGGTGTACTTGAAAATGGTTGCTGGTCATTTGACGTTGTACTCACATGAATGGAAGAAGTTTTTAGAAGATAGTGGATACCGGAACATACACATGTTTCATTTTATTCGTGAAGAACAGGACTTGTACTATGTCACAGTGTACAACAATTGTGGGTATGAATGCAATGGATACAACCTGGCGGAGGTAGGTTATAGACAGATGAGATGCATGCTTACTTTGGAACATATAAAAGAAGCGCCGGTAATTCGTAATTTATTACCATTACATAATATATATAGATTTGAAATCTTAGTTTAACCAAAATCTTTGCTGACAAATTATTTTATCAAAATAACTGTTTCGTAGTTCATTCCTTGGGGTTTCTTGGTAAACAATGACAATCCTGAATACCGCGTTCTTGTGAATGGCATCGAGTTAGCAACTGTCACTCGCTTTAAGGTTGAGATAGTGGAAGAAGATACGTTTAATGTGCATGTGTTAGGAGGACCGGGATGGCAGCAACTAATTCAAGTTGAAAACATCGTTCCTATCACAAGAATGGTTTTTACTAACTTTTTAGACAATTCTCTTTCATTGATGCTGTTTGATGGGGATGGGTTGGGGACGCGTCATGAGGTTGTTGAACGTATGGAACTCAACGATCTAAAGCCATTTGTGAAAAGCCCAGTAGAGACTAAAGGTGTGTTGCCTAAAATATTTTTGTCAAGTATACATAGGTATTTCCATTAAATCTTAAAGTTTGAGTATGATTATTCTAATTTTTATTTGTTTACTTCAAATGTAGAACTGAGGCTTGAACACATGTGTGAATGGGAAGATCATGAGCTGCACGATGATGAGAATGATGTTTTTTACGCTCCAATTTTGGCCTATGTCACAGACAGAGGACGTTTGGTAAGTAGTCCATACAGATTTATAATTTGATTGATTATGCACTTTATCGATTGTGACTAAATAGTGCAATAGATGCTCATACTTTTGACTATGTTGATGTTTGCTATTAGTGGTTTGCTATTATACAGTAAAATAAACGGTAAACCTTAACATATGTTCTTATTTGTTCCCTTATATAACTTAGGTGATATCTTGCACCATTAGAATTTTAGTTGATGGACATATTTAATCTGTTGACTGTATATTGGAAAAACCATATAAAGTTGAGTTTATTGCTTAACAAAACTGACCTTGTATTAATGCAGAACATATTCCATAAGTTTGTGAAGTCCCATGAGATGTGGAAGTTCCATAACGCACTCCTCAGATACAAAGCTAAGGAGTTCTATGTGGATCTTGATCTGGAAAGCCATAGTGACAGGCCAAACAGAAAGAATCATGTGACGATGAAATACAGATGGAAGGATATTGTTGCAAAGTGTGGTTGGGAAAAAGACAAAATGGTACGTTTCAAGCTTGACGAACAAATCCCAGATGTGAAAGCTTCGATGCATTCCCGTAAGCCAGTTATGATTCCAGTCTTCCACATGTGTTAAGAATCTACCTCATGATGCACCAAAATTTGTGTCTTTGTTTTACGTATTAATCTTTTGTGGTTAGACATCATTAATAGTATGTACTTGGAATATTGTATTTATGTTTAACATTTTGGGTTATGTCCTTCTTAGAAGCAGCAAACTGTGGAAATGCCTATCCTTAGATGGCAATGAACAATAGATGCATAAGTATTTATGATATATTATGAATGACAAACGCAGAAATGGTAACTGCATCTGGTTTACAGTTTGGTATTTTGAATATGATTGTTTTTCTGTTTAGAAAATCTATTTATTATCTCTCAATTTTAGATGGGCCATTATGATGTAAGTTTCTAATATATACTTGGACATGAGGGTACTTTGAATGGTGGCGTGGGCTTGTTTTATATGGGCTTAGCTTGTAATTATAAGTTTATTTAAGAACATTTACAAATTAGCTTTAATATAGGCTTTGTGTAAATAAGGTTTATTAAAAACATGTGTCATAGAATATGGAAACTTTCATTAAAAAAAGTTAGCAACAAAAATATGCTCAACAGTGAAAATGGAATTATTATTCCTTAAATTCATAATTTCAATAATGGAATTTATCTCAAAGCAGCCCTTCGATTGGCCTCGACATGTCCACTTATCCATCCGTTTCTTTCCCATCTTCATTCGAGCCACCTTTGATGATTTGGGTCAATGAGGGTGGGATACCGACGATGAGCCAAGTAGATATCCAATGCATGACCAACTTGAATATCGGATAGCCACGCATCGACATATAAATCATGTTCTATCTTATGAAGACTGTCTGGTTCTTCAATTGGGACATTCGAAACACGCAAATAGTAAGCAAATACATCAGTGTAGTGACGTAGATGATGGACCACTAATCGCCTGATGGTGGCAAAGGTTAAATTGTCTGTTGAAACATTGCAGATCATAAGTTCATCACCACCCCAATAATCGTAAAGTAAATTCGAAGTTACGACTCTACCACCATGATGGATGCATATGTCAATGGTAGGAGGAGCAACACATCGTTCACTGTTTTTTAAAAAAAATTACACAGTTAGATGACGTGACATAATTGCATATCCGTGAAATAATTGAATTTCAAATAAAGAATCAAAACTGTATAACTTACTTGAAAGCCCTAACCCTACGATTACCAATATTGAATCGCAGAGGCATTGTCGTGTAGTGATGAATATGTGATGTTGAATCCATTTATAGCATACACAAAGTAAAATTAATTTTAGAAAGGATTTTAAAACATTAAAGATGTTTTCCGTTTTATGATATTAAATGATTGTTTAATAATTTAGAATGATACTCTATGTTGCAAATATTTTAAATTTAGAAAGAAGAACAAAAACATTAAAGGGTTATAAATATTTGAGACAATTGTTTGATAGTTACAATCTTCATAAAGACAATTCTTGACTTATTTGAAAATATTACATTTTCATATAATAGATTTCAAAACTCTTGGACAGGCCCAAGAGTTTATTAACTTCTAATACAAAGAGCTACAAATTTAAATTATATTGAACCACAACAATGTTTTAAAAGTGTTACAGTGTAAGCCTAATCCCAATGATTTTTTATTTTTTAATCTTGAAGTCTCAGCAACATCTGAAATACATGAAGTCTTCAATAGTAGGCCAATCACCATACCTTCACTCCACTTCTCGAATTTTTGTACCAAAACTTATTGTGCAAGTACCTGTTGAAAAGATAAAAGAGGCAACAACAACAAAATCTAACATATTAATGTTAGTATATAAACTGCAAAGCATTCATAGTCATATTAAAATGAAAGAGTTTTAAAAACTGAATGGGACTCCCCATTCACAAATAACACCCAAAATGTCTTGAACCGTAATTCAAATGCAACAACCAATTGTCTAAAAAGTGATCGGGACTCCCCAATCAAAAACGATGGAAATAAAAATGTCTACATGCAGAAACCATCTGCAATATGTTTAGAACAAATATCCATAAAACCGATTTTAATTCATAAAGTTGTTGTCGTCCATCCCTATTCGGATGCAAAACCATCTTCAAGGATTTTTCTCCATTTTTATGTCCACAATCTGCCTTTTGGTCTTTGAACACTCAGTGCTTGGTCCATCATCAGAAGGCCGTTTACCGCTACTGGTCTTTGCAGGAGGACTTGTGGCAGTACTTTTCAACACGTTGGTTGGTGTAACAGTCTCATCAGTTTGAGATTCAAGATCCTGCAAATAAGTGGATCATATGAGTTTACATGTGTTACATAAACTTATTATCTTATATTATTTGTATGAAGGACTAATGACTTACCAAGGCAGATATCCCAACACACTTAGAACTTGTAGCCTCACCCTCCTGTTAATTTAAGATGAAAGAAAAGAACATGTTATATCTCGTTTCAAGATTACGTTAGAGACTTATTTTAATCAATGTACTTATTACCTTCATGGGCGTAACAGATGACGTAAGAGCACTCAGAATATCAACATCAGCCGAAAGACGCAAGACAGTGAATACAGGCAACAAGTTCTTCTGATTGTATTCATCAATAAAGACTTTAAAGGCAAGCCTTTTTCCAACCAATTCGGTTATTTCTTTTGGGAACACTTGTTGATCAGCACTCTACAAATGAATTTGTATTTTACTCATATGATATGTACTCAATAAGCATAGAGTTTTTTTAATTTTAAAATAGATATTAGAATATATTTACCTTCAAGCCATAATTTTCGCACAGTTGGTATGCTGATCTACCTGTTATGGATTGCACTTCGTCATTGAACAGAGAGAGCGACATTGTGCCAGACTCATCTTGAACACGGACTTGAAGGCGAAATCTACATACAATGTAATTTACAATACTAAGTTAGATACCTATTCAATTCCCTAACGGTGCAGCTTTATTAATGTAATAGTTCATAAAAAGTTCGTCAACTTACATTGATTTTATGCCTTTAACAATCTCATTGCACTTTGTACATCTCCACTAATCAGAAGTCACACTCATTTTACCTTTGCTATCATCATCAAGATCAACAAACTCGCTCTCTTTTACCACTTTCTTGCTACACTTTCGACATCCCAAATACCACCATCCCTCCTCTTCTTGTATCGCGATGATCGTTCCAACAATAACAGAAGCGATGTTCTGTAAACAATGCCAATATATATAATCAACTAAAATTTTATTTAACTATAATAATGACTGTTGGAAATGAGTATGATGTACCTTTTCAACATCCAAAAGCTCGACAATGTTTTTTACAGGATACTTATTAAGAAAATCATCCTTCGTCGAGAACTTTGAGCCAGCAGAAATACGCGATGCTGTGTTCTCAGATGGTTCAGCATCTTCTCTTGAAAACAACCTACATGGAAATAAAATTAACTCGTTGTTCTATAACTTATAGATATGTATTTCTAAATTGCCTGTCGAGTTATCTTAACCGATATTCTTCAACCTCTTTGAATTTAGCTTGCTCAATGGGTTGAGCAGCATTGAACAAAAACAGTTTTGTTCCATGATAACCGTTTTGGACACACATCTTACCTATACAAATTATAAATAATAACTTTAGTATTTT
>LBNU01035089.1:57281-68666 GCA_014162995.1 Artemisia annua
TTTTTATGTGGCGTTTATTTTTGGACAAGTTGCCCCATCGTTTAAACTTGTCCTCTCGAGGATTTGATATTCAATCGATTATGTGTCCGATTTGTAATGAGCAAGTGGAGTCTATCGATCATGTTTTCTTCTCTTGTGACACGGCTTGGAATGTTTGGAGGCTTATTCATCTATGAACTGGCTCGAAGATCCTGGTTTTGAACTCTCTTGGAGGCTGCGATAATTAGATAGTGTCTTGGAACGCTTCAAATGAGTCTAAAGATCGTGCGTATGTCATTTTGTTGTGACGTGTTGGGTGTTATGGCGCTATCGAAATAATGTCACTATCAACTCTCAATGTTTAAGGAAGTGTGATATTTTTTATAACATTTTGTCTTTTTTCTTTTTCTTGGGGTAAGTATAAGGTAAAACCTGTAGTAGTTGGAACGATTTGTTAAACTCGCTTTTGTAGTTTTATAGCTCCTTATAGTTTTTCTTTTAATATAAATTGATGTGCGCGCGCGCACACACACACTGTTGCAGCAATACAAGACATGTTTCGCTTGACCTTAATTAGGACATTTAACATTGTGTGTCCTCTCCTATTTGTGGAACCGTAATGTGAAAGGGGATGGTACTGTTCAAGCATGGCTATCGATGGCGCTCATGGAATGCTGATGGTAGCTTGACTAGCTTCTATTCGAAGGTGGAGAGGTATCACTTTATTTGTTTCAATAGATTACATAAGGAGAGGTTAGGAAAATATTTGTGACTAAAATTAGTATGTTTGTACATGGAGTTAACATGCACACACATGTTTAAATTGATACTAGAAATTGTAATGTTCTTAGTTTCTACTTTGTCAAATCTTTTATACGCCATTGTTGTACGTGTAAATACTTCTATTCTCCTTTTAAACACGAGGCGTGTGAGATGAAAACTACTTAAAGACAAAGAAGTGTCACAAAAGGTTACTTAACTGAATCTATGGACAAGTTGTATCTATAAGTTGATTTCATTGTTTAGCATTTGATCTAGAATCCCAAATTCAGAAGTAACTAAAAGACCAATGTGAATTTATATGACTAGATTCCTTGTTATTTTGGCGTTAGTTGACAGACCTAAGTTTGTAAGAACAGAAAAAGAAACTTTTAGCTATTTTTGTTTCATTTCATCGACATTAACAATACGTACAAACTTGTATTTTTCACGGTTTTGTGGAAAATACATGCTTATACTTTTAATAATTACAAATTAACAATTTAAATCTTGCATCATTTTTTAATTTTTTTATTGATTAGCAATCTACAATCAGAGATTATACTTGTTTGACAATATTGTTGTTTTCCTTTATTTATTTAATCGACGAATGCTCCGAAACTACAGTTGCGTGTTAGTATGTGAAACAGAATATTTATCAGAGTATTTTCTGTTATCAAACTAATATTTGAGAACTTCATATAAAATGTACAGTAATCTCTTATTGCTAAATTTTGTGTATTGCAAGTCTTTTGTATGCATTTGATTTTTATTTAATTTGAACTCTTCTATAATTCTATAATCTAAGCTTTCACTTTTTTTTTCTATATATTTTTATTTTATTTTTTTTTCCTATCGTGGAATATTCAATTCGTTTGAGCTCCTTACATATTTTGTGATATTACGGTTTTAACTATTTATTTTGATATTACGGTTTAAACTATATATTATGTTCAAATGATATTATTAGTCTGGACATGATCGGCGATTTCTAGCAAACATTCGTTACGCAATCGAGGACGGAGCCTAATGTTAAGAAGGGGCCGAACTTAACTTAATTACTGCAATATATATCGCCCCGAAAATAAATCTATTGGTTTTTTAACCCATGATTTAACCTAAGGACACGTTTGGTAGAGGAAATTCAAAGAAATGAAACAAGTAAAAGGATTGAAATCTAGAGAATTGAAATCAGTAAATAGTTGAGATTGATTCCACTGTTTGGTAATAGCATAGACTTGAACCAAGAAATAAACAAAATTTACATGTTTATTATTATTATTATTATTATTATTATTATTATTATTATTATTATTATTATTATTATTATTATTATTATAATAATGATAATGATAATGATAATGATAATGATAAGAATAGTTATTATTATTATTATTATTATTATTATTATTATTATTATTATTATTATTATTATTATTCACTCAAAAATCGTTTTTCAATGTAAAGACTTCGTTTTTACTTAGGAAGTAAAGGAATTCGATTCCTTGAGTTTGTACGTAAACTAAACACCCAAAGAATTGCAAATCTTTACTTTTTTATTTCACCGACTACCAAACAAGGAAAGTGAACTAATTTCTATTTCTTTGAGCTCATTTCCCCCAACCAAATATGCCATAAAAGCATAATAACTAAAAACTTAGATAAATTAGCAAAAGTTTAGTTTGACAAGTAAATTTATTTGTTGTTATATCAGATTGGTTAAGTTAGTCGTGTGTCAATTTTTATTAAAGTATCAATAAAAATAAGGGTTACGAAAACGATCTATGGGCTGAAAAATTACTTAATGTAGTGTGTTGATTATGAATGGCCCAACACCTACAAGTAACCCTACTACCTCAGTCCCACTAACCGTCCTGACATGGTCACTCATTTACCACCTCAAGTAAGCTGGAAATACATCAAAACCTATATTTGATGCACCACGATTCATCGAATTACATGTCATTTCACTCGCAACAAAAACGATGCTCCTTTATCCGGGTAACCCTTTACAAAAAAAATAAAAATAATATAAAATAAAATAAATTCAGTGAGTATAATATTTGAACTTTGAAATTAAAATAAACAAATATAGTATGCGGCCACTAAGAAAGTTTAGAGTAGCATTCGGTAATATTATAATTATCGTAAATGACCCAACTAAGAATTTAATATAACTTTTCAAGGGAATTTTTATATTGAAGTTGAGTATCTTTTGGTAGTTGGCACTATAATTTAATCTGGTAAACTTTTCATGCATCGACTAGCCCAAAAAGGTGTATAAGTATTAAATATTTTATGTTTCATAAAATCAAAGCAAATTGCACATAGATTCTTTAATACTTTTGCTCAAAAATAATAATAATAATAATAATAATAATAATAATAATAATAATAATAATAATAATAATAAAAAGGGTGGTATTTTTATTTTTCATAGAATAAGCTTTTGTATACAAAAAGGGGTGGAAGCCCAACTTGTGTCAAGACTCCCATCCAACTTTATGTGAAATTCTATGAATCAATAAAAAAAATAAAAAAAAAAGAAAAAAAAAAGAAAAAAGAAAACAAAAAGGTAGATTCTTTATTACTAGTCCGTAATATTATTTTATGGCATTGGCATTTCTCATTGTTTTCATTACAATAAATCATCCTACTTATCTTCTATGCTGTCAAGGTTAGTTTTTTAAACATTCGAAATTTCGAAGATTTGTTAGATGTAATTTAAAGCAAATGAATAGATTTGCAGAGTTAAGAAAGCCTAAAGATTTAGTAATCTATTTTCCTCTAGACATCATTTTCTTTGGTTTAATTAATTAAATTTTTTGTTTGTGTTCATTAGCAGCGTATGTCTAATTTATATCAACTTACTTATCATCGATACTGCCTCAGTTACTTTTTCTTTTGCACCTTGTTGTGGACACCCTAACCGTCAGTGGCGGCGATTAGCATGTGCAAGTGGTGCAACTGCACCGGGCCCCCTTTTGTAAGGGGCNCTTAGGCTAAGCACTAACGTGACCCATATTGCATCATCATTCCGGCTGCCACCTCAGCTTTCTCTCTCTTCAACCCATTTTCACCTCTCTCCCCACTAACGTGACCCATATTAATAAATGTATACATTGACAAGTTTTCTTTGCTTTAATATCGGTCGTCAAGGCAACCGATATCCGATTTTTTGTCCAACGACCGATTTGCAAAAGATGCTCCACAATGGAGTCAACCGAATCTCAATTCGGTCACAGTTGCCTTCAACCGAATGTGTCTGGCCCCTTAGTGGGCAGCCTTATGATCGATACTGCCTCAGTTACTTTTTCTTTTGCACCTTGTTGTGGACACCCTAACCGTCAGTGGCGGCGATTAGCATGTGCAAGTGGTGCAACTGCACCGGGCCCCCTTTTGTAAGGGGCCCCCAATTTAGTATACATTCATTAATATTTATAGTTTTATATATAAACGTTTTGAATTTTTAGTGTATTTGTTAAATATTATATCAAAGTTGAACCAGGTCACATAAAAAAAATAGAACACAAACTTTGGGTCACATACGAAAAGAGTGAAAGACTTGAATTATAGGGGCCTCATTTGTGATTTCGCACCGGGCCCCCCAAATAAAGGGGACGGCCTGCTAACCGTCTATTTAGTTGTCTAACATATCACTAGTTTAACTTGAGGAAAAATAAGTACATGATTTGAATTATTGGCATAGCTTAATCATTAAAAATTTAAACAAAAAACCAAATACTGTATTAATTACATAAAAGCATATTTCCTGTTGGCCTTAGAAGTAAAAGCTTTTGTAGACAAGTCAACCACGTCGGGTTGCTGCATACTTCAATCACTCAATTTTTAAAGAATCTTAAATGATAGTTTAAGATATTTTATTAAGAAAAAAAATTCAGAATCTCAATTTTCACAATTATAATATTAGGTCACACAATATAATTGGTGACCCAAAAACATCTACTGTATTTTCTTACATAATATGCCAAAGTAATCGACATTAAAAAGTACGGTATCTTTAATACCATCATAGTATTAAAATAAATTGTTATCATGCTCTATATAGCTTATTATTTAAATGTGAGTAGCATCATGTTCACGGCGACGATTTTATTATCATGCACAATAATTAATGATCATTTAGTTAAGCAATATAGAGACGAAATTTGTCAGTTTTTTAATAGAGAAATCATTAATTAATTATTGATACTATTTTTAATTAATATTTAAATGATAAAAGATGAAATAACAATAGTTAGTCAAAGGTGCAAATCGTATAATTTAAAGGGAAAAGGTTAGTTGGCCGTTGGCTTGAGTGAGGAGTTTACTGCCCCAAATCACTCACCAAGGTCACCCTGCTATATTTTATTGCTAAATTTGTTTTTGCTAATATTTTAAGTATACGATAAATAATTGCTATAAAACCACCTATATTTCGGTTGGATTTGACGTCTTGTTTGAAGAACAATTTCAATTAGTAATGATCAAATGAGAAATATAACTAAGATGAGAAGAATGAGAAGAAACCATAACCACAAATATTAGATGCACTCACAAAAATAGATGCATCTCCCTATTTCTCTTTTCTTATTTAAAATATGTGGCCACAATTTTTTCTCATTCTTCCTATTTCAATAATTTTTCTCACTAGATCCATACTCTGTATGGGTAAAGAAAATAAAATAAGATTATCTTTATTAAAACAAAAGTTGTCTAATAAGTTTCATGAAAGGTGAAGATGAAAAACCAAAATTAAATTTATCAAATTAAAAATCATATTTAATGAAATTTAGTTAATGTGTATTAAATTTGTATTTTTAATTTACAAGCAAAATTTGAAATTAATAAAGCCAATGCTTTTAAAACATTCGTTAGAAAAACCCATAACATAGTTATTCACATTAAAATTTCAATAAAGATTGAAAGGTAAAAATAAAATAGGAATATCTTAGCTACAATTTGTTGTAGCTAATTGACTACAATTCTCTATGCTAAAAATGGGGGTCCATGAGTCTTTCTGTGGCTTCTTGAATCCTATTCTGTAGGTCCCTGAGTCATTTTGTATATATTTTTTGATGAGGATTGTAGCCAATTGGCTACAATAATTGTAGCAAAGATATCCCCAAATAAGATAGTGTATGAATATTATCCTACTAGTTTATTGGAATATTTTATGCGTTGTTTATATATCTCACTGCAAATAAACTACTATTACTGCAGTATTTAAGGTTTTAGTGACATAAAAGGCGCCCAACTTCTGACTTTTCTTGTGACACTTTCTGAAATGTGTAAGTAAAATTTCATAAGGCTACGCACAGTGGTGACCTGGTCACCAGCTGCCACATCAGCTTTTTCTCTCCGGTGATCAGACATGACCCAAGTGTCACAGTGGTGACTGACTTTTTTTTTCTTTTTTTTTATTCAAACATTTTAAACAACAAATTCAAAAATATAAAAACGTGAACGTTCAAATTTAAAACCACAACATACGAAATTAAAACGTTGCATATACTTCTTGCTATTAAAACAGTAAATAAATTAAAAACATTACATAAACATAAAATAAACATTACATAAACTACGATACGTAATCCGGGTGATCCCAAGTTTGAGAGTTCTCTGAGCGATAACCATCGTCGTAAGCAGAGTAGTTGGCAAACCTGCTCTCTTCATACTATCGTTCCAATTTGCTAAACTCCTGCTCCTTACTCTCTTTCCAACCCGCATCTTCTTCATAACCTAGCCCAAATTGAGTCAGCTGAGGTTGATATTCTTGTTGCTCAATAAATCTTGGTGCATCAGATGAAGTTGCTGCACCTTGCCCAAATTATTGGTTCTGTTCTGATATAAAACCAGCAGTTTTGTTTTCCTCAAAACTCCAACGGATCTTGTTGTTGATTTGGGCATGTATCTGTGAAACACAACCCCACAACGTCTCACTAATGGCGCGTCTTGCGAGCTTCATCGTTCAAAAACTAGTCTGTAGAACCGTAGAGGGGGGTGAATACGGTTTCTTCGGCTTTTAGAACGTTTAAAAACTTTAAGCCTAGAAGAACACCAAGTGGTCTAGAAGAGAACTACCACTATCACAAGCACAATCCAAAGTATATAAAGCGAGTAAAAGACACCACGATATATACTGGTTCCGGATGGGGGGTTTAGACCATCCGTACGTCCAGTTGCGAATCCACGACACGATACTATTCAACTAGTATAATCCTTTCGGTGGACTATAAACCGTTACAATTCACTCCACCAATATTCAACAATATTGATGCTCACAAAGAAGGAGTTACTCCCACGGTATTCCGCCCTCGGAAACCACCCTAAAGAATCTCGTGATTCGACTTAACCTTTGGTCACCAAGACCACAACCAAAACTTCCACTCGGAAGTATCAAACCCCAACTAGATCCCCAATGATCTAGGCTTGGTCACCAAGACACAAGACTTCCCTTACAAACAATTGAATGAATGAATAAGTGTTTGTTCAACCAAGCCCTAACCTAACCTAGAGACTCGATTGTAATAGAAAGGGTATAGATAAGAAGACCCTTGACACAATCACAAGAGTGGATTAAGTTCTTGTGATTCTTCCCTTGCGAGGAGATGTGTTCTTTCAAAGATGTTAGTGTGTTTAATTAAGAACACAAGATAGAATTAGAGAGATTAGAGAGAAAGAATATAGAGAGAAAGAATAATGGCAAGGGGTGAGGAATACAAGAGGCAAGGGGGTATTTATAGGCCAAGACCCAAACTTGGGAAAATTTACCGAGGCCGGCGCGTCACCCGCGCGTCAACGCGTGCCAGGACTCTGTCTCAAGTTTTCCCAAAACTTGGGTGTTGGTCCTTGTAAATACCTATCCTTGCTAAACCCCCAATTGTACTTCACACTAAACCTTAACATTAATCAATCTAAAGTTTACCAACTCAAATAGCCAATTTGGAAAATGTTTTGTGAAGTGTTTATAAGAAAACCAAATACCAAGGGTAGAAGAGTAGAAAAGGTAATTTGGTAGGGGTAGAAATAGTATTCCTCACATTGCATAATAGAGAAGAGAATATGCCATGGGATATTCCTCCATAGGGAAGAGTGTGTGAGGTTGGGTTAGAAAGTAACCATGGTTAGGTTAGGTGTAGAGAACTAACCTTAGTTAGGTTAGGGTAACCATGGTTGGGTTAGAGATAGAATATTCCAAAGGTATATTCCTTTGCTTGGGGGGAAAGAATGTGATGAATGGTTGAGATGGTTTTGTTTGAATTGGATGGCTAGGATCAAAGGGAGCCTATGTTTGGATTTCAAATAATTGGCATGTGGGGAATATGGAGGGTTGAGATATGTTGTAAGGGAATGGATGGTTGAGATGTAGAGTGTGTAAGGAATATAAGAGATGTGATGTTGTATGGGATTGTGTAAGAGATTTGGATATGGAAGGGATATGGTGAGTTGGCTAGTGTGTGTAGAAAAGAGATGGTTGTGAGAGTAGTGTGTGTATTTTGAAATCAAGTGTGTGTACACAAGGTGTATAAGTGTGTGTATAAAGATTGTATGGAAAGTTGGTAGATTGAGATAATATTGTGTGGGAGTATGTGAAGGTTGTGTGTGAGTAAGGGGAGACACAAGGTACACATTGTGTAAGAAGTGTAAGAGAATATTGTAAGAGAAGTTTGGGAATGATTTTGGGAAGGATCGGGAGATTTGGTATATTTGGCTTTTTGTAAAAATGAAATTAAGAATAATATTAAGAAATAATCTAATTGTCATTAAGAAGAAAATGTTTAGACAATTAAGATTATAAGTTGAGAAATTCATAGGATACTTATTAGTTCAAGTAACACAACGTCGAGAATCCATAGGTTCATGTCTTGTGACTTTCCACGACTCGACGTTCTCGACTAGTACCTTGGTTCAAACAAGTTAAGTGCTTTGCCTTGATTTAAAGCATAACCCAAGTGGGAAAGGATGCGTTTACGCAAAGTGACCTTTGACTTAGTTTGACCAATAAGGGAGTAAACCGTTACGTAATTAGAGAAGACGTAATCACATGATATGAGCAAATGGATGCTTTCACATGATGTTACGTGAAATATATAAGCTCCCTAAGTTTATAAAAGCCTTGGCTAGAGGCGATAGTTAGAAAACATGAGTTGGCGTTTTCCCGTAAATGGGTGCTTTAAAAGTTGGATCTCTCTAATCCCAAAACTCGTTTCGAGTGTTCTCAATTAAGCACATAGCATATTCATACCTGTATTGAAAGATCCACATTTGTCGGGTAAGAGGAAAGCCGACTTTCAAATTTCGCCCGAAGCCATACAGTGGCCTGGCGCGTCACCCGCGCGTTGACGCGCGGGCAGCGCGCCAGGAGCAGATATGGGCTCTGGGGAATTTGGCTACCGTTTGATATTTTATGTGTTTCGTATGTTTATTTGTCATCATTAAAACATTAGGAGATTTTGATAATGTTGCCTCAACAATATCCCCCTTTTTGATGATGACAAATAAAATCCGAAAGCAAATAAAATTAAAAAACGTAGCGAAGACAAAGCGCGCCTTTGATGTAGCTTGCGTCTTGACCTTGCCTTGTAATTTGGTGAAGCCTTTGTTTCTTTAGACTTGAATAGGTCTTCACTCTTGCTTTCTTTCTCCCCCTTTTGTCAAATCAAAAAGGTGGGACTACCATTGAATGAGAAAGTAGCTTGTTCCAATAGCACCCGAACGTGCTCCCCTTGAACATATCTTCCCCTAGATCGTTGCTCCCCCTTGTTTCAAGGTGGGGATCCATGGGTCAAGAGCCTCACCTTTGCGGTGGCCTAGCTACATAAAATGCACAACATGCAACAAACAAGAAATCCTCACATGTGAAAGTTTCAAAATGGGTTAGTTTACCATTTGGATACTTCCATCATGGGTTAGTCCATAACAATATATATATAAATGGATAATTGTCCAATATGACTCCAATAACCAATTGTTGAGCATGATAATATTGAGGAAAGTGCATTAATTATTATCATAAAGCTTGAAAGCTTGAATTACAGCCATATCATGATACCATGAGATCATAGGAGCACAAAATACACACAAGGTGAAACACACCTAGATGATACATTATAGAGAAAACTAGTTCTTTTGATCTACAAGATTGTCCTCACAAGTGTCATCACCCCTATCTTGATGCACAATGCATGTCATGTTTGAAGCCAATGCTTGTAGCATTTTAACTCCATTATGGAGAGATTTGAGCATTTTACGGGTTTCTTTTCTATGATCCTTAATAGCATTAAGCATGTTAATTGTGTTTTCACAACAAATTGCATGGTTGCCTTTACGAAGTTTTGGGCTTAAGGGCTTCCTTATCTTTTCCCAAACTTCTTCATCACCAATCCCCCTAAATGAGGATGTTGTGACTTGATCATTTTGTGGATTGCTCCAAACATCATCTTGCATTAGTTCTTCAAGGTTGATCCTAGGATATTGTTGTCGGTTGTATTGCATAAACCACCCATTTCCCATCCCAACACTCTTAGTTGGAGCTTGAGGGACAACATTGTTGTTAACAATTTCTTCACTTCCATTGTTTGCAATCAATGAATTAGTGTCACTACTTGGGAGGATGAAATTGTCAAGAACATTGTTTGGAGAAGGTGGTTGGTTATTCATTTTTAACTTAGATTGAGATTTTAGGTGCAATGCTTAGACAAGATCTCTAATCCTTAAATAATAGTGAAATAAGGTTTATGATATGTGTCATTTTACACATATCTTTTCTTCCATTTTCCGAATCAAAACAACCAAAAACACTTAAAAACGGTCAACTAATGTCACAAATATCCTTGGAGTGTGTTTTTGCGTGTTTCAGGTACAAAGGATTGAAAACAAAGCCAAAACAGACATTTTTGGATCGATTCGATAGCAACTGTGCATTTTGGATTTTTATGACGGAGTCAAAGTAAACCCCCGGATACAGTTTTGGAAAGAGATTGGAAAACCGAACCCGAAACCAAATTTTATGGGCCGACCCGACCCCACTTAATGGGCCAAGTCAGCCCATAATTATTTCTACTATCCAAATCTATACCCAAGACTAAACCCAATACTAAACCAAACGGACCCTTGCACTTATTTAACCTTGGCCCAATCTCCTTCCCAGCCCACTCCTAACCCCAAGCCCATCACCAAATAAAACCCACCCCACGTTTTCTTATAACCCCCCGGTTCTTATAAAACTTCGGTCAACCAGTCAAAGTGTACTCCCCCTACTCTCCTCTCCAACCCGTGAACTCTGCAACCCTAAACCTCCCCTGCCTCCTTCCTCCTTTTAACCACCAGTATAACATCACCCCCACCTCCACGACACAACCTGCTACACGCCTCCTCCCTCCTCAAAAGCTCCCCATCTCACATCCTCCAATAAAAGAGTCACAAGATACCATGCCAAGCTGGCAATCCACCAACTATCTTGGGCGCCAAAATTCAATCTAAGGGCTGTGATTAGCTCCAAAGAAACACAAGTGTTGGACAACTCACCAATCCTCTCACACAACAAACACAACCTGTTGAAGGCAGAAGAGGACAAGAAGAGGCCAAGAAACCCTAGAATTGGTAGTATAAATAGATTGAGATATGTAAGCCTCAAGGGCAGTC
>LBNU01035089.1:72279-87236 GCA_014162995.1 Artemisia annua
CCTCAAAAGCTCCCCATCTCACATCCTCCAATAAAAGAGTCACAAGATACCATGCCAAGCTGGCAATCCACCAACTATCTTGGGCGCCAAAATTCAATCTAAGGGCTGTGATTAGCTCCAAAGAAACACAAGTGTTGGACAACTCACCAATCCTCTCACACAACAAACACAACCTGTTGAAGGCAGAAGAGGACAAGAAGAGGCCAAGAAACCCTAGAATTGGTAGTATAAATAGATTGAGATATGTAAGCCTCAAGGGCAGTCAAGTTAGTAGGTTTTAGTTTAATTTAGGTTTTTATTAATGTTTTAATCCCAGTCTTTAAAAAACTTTATTGTACTCAGAATTCTCAGTCTTTTAATACAAATTCAAATTTCCTGTTAAAAAGTGCTTTTTAGCTTAATCATTACTGCTTATTTACAGTTTAGGTTGCTTGTGTGATCTCATAGTTGCTTATTATAAATGTATCTTTGCCTCATTAGCTAGAAATCCCCTGTCCTGTTTTAATTCCATCACAGCCAACACCTTAAGGGGGTGTTTGGCACAAGCTTTTCTTTAATCCAAAAAGTTGTTTTGGCCCATTTCATAAATCATGTTATCTTTGTTTTACTGTCATTAGTAGATTTGTAGTTAGTTTTTGTATTCTCAACTAGCTTTTAAGTTTCCTAGCTTGCTCTTCTGTGAGTTTTATCCGTAACTATTAGCCCCTTTTAAGTTGAATTCATTATTTCAATGCATGTCACTAATAGATTAGAGTAGTATTGCTTATCCTGTCTTTGACTCTTGTGGGTCAAATGTTCCATTTTTGAACCCTTTTGCTGTTTCTGCATTCAGTCAGCAAAGCAGCCTCACACCATTTTCATTAGCCATTTTAGGGATGCTAGAGTAGAATTTGATGTTTGAAAATGGTAATACTAGTAGCTAGTAGTACAAATTTTACAGTTTGAAGCTTATTCGAGATTTTTAACTTCATTTGCTAGTTTAAATCTTGCCCTGCATAAGCCCTTTTTATCTGTTCATGCCCTGCTACATGATTCTGACCCATTTTCAATCAAACATAGATTGGGCAGTTCTGGGTAGTTTGTTGTAATATTTGCTGTTTTGGGATCTTTCCTAGGCGGTGTCTTAGGTTGTGCCTTTTGTTTGCTGATTTAAGCTTATTTTATAACTTATTTTAAGCCCTTATCTTTGCCCATTTTGGATTGTGATCTGCTGCTGCTTTTGATCTTCCTGTAGTTCTTGTTATTGTTGTTATAGATCTTGTTGCTTTTATTGTTGTTGTTGATGCTTGTTAATTGTTCTTGATTCTGTTGTTGTTGTTATGTGTATTTGCAGTTTGTATTGGTTTGGGTGTTGGGTGTTAAAATGCAGACAACAAAAAGAGTAGCAAGAAATAAATAAATAAAAAAAAGAAATAGTTTTGTAAAAAGGTAAAGCATGGGATTCGAACCTTAGACCTTACCCTTCACAACTAAGCAGACACAACACACAACATCACAACCAGTGGCGCCCTAGGGTCTTTTCTTATCTTCTTTGTTTCATTTAATCTTTTATCGTAGTATTATTATTTATAACTTATAAGCTTTTTGAATCTGTTTAAGCTCTTTACAGCTTTTGGGTTATAGCTTTCTCTAATTTAGTATTTTTCTTAGGTTAATATTAGTACAAGTTAATTTCAAAAAAAATTTCCAGATTTATTTTATTAGTTTTATTATTTATTTTCATTTAATTAGAGTTAAATAGTTTAAATTCATAATAAATAGAATTTTTATTAAATTTTTAATTTTCTTTTTTCTAAAATTTTCCTTTGTCTTTTAGTGCGTTAGAAAATTGTTTTTATGCCCGTAGGCCTTTCGTAGCTTAAATTTCACGTTTGTGCTTGCGCGTTGACGTTTATTTAGAATAAACGTCACATTTATTTGTCTACATTGTGTTTTAGGATTCCCGATGCCTAATCATGATTCCCGTAGTGTTTTAGGACTCCCCTAGTTTTTCCTTTGCCTTTTGTTTCTATTTAGGATAATTTATTTTCATCCTCGTTCGTTAATTTTCCATTTCCGTTAATTTAACGTATTACAAAACCAAACAATCTTTCACAACCAAACATACAAGTCTTTAATCTCGATCTTTCACGAAGCTTTCCATTCACACCTCGTTGGGGTACGACTCGGGAAATCACTTCCCGGTCTCACAAATATCACATTGCACGAGTTTACGAGGTAATCTTTTTCCTAAAAGGTTTACTTNNAAAAAAGAGAGAGATAATGTGATTGGGTAGTTGGGGAAAAATTCAAAAGTCGTTGAATGAGTTTCGGATAAGCAAATGAATTCCCTCCGAACCACAAACAGACAAACTTCCGTCCGAAATATCATCATACCACATTGTTCACGCACGTACACCAACGTACCATGGTGGAACCGAAAAGAGGCTCAACCACAATACGAAAGGAATATAACGTTCCATTTGAGAGTTGTGAGAAGGAATTGGTTCATCCAAAGAATCAACAAAACCAATATGGTTGATCAAGAATGACGTATCAATGTCTCGAAGACATTGAAAAACCGAGAGGTGGGACACAGTGGTGTGCTCCTGAGAGCTAGCAATTTCCACCACTCCGTTTTAGTCCCCGGTTCTTGTTCTTGAGAAGCCGTTAAGATTGAAGGCATACGTCTTCTTTTTAGTCACTGCATGATTTCTCCAAACGCGTAAATTGTGAAAGGTTTTAATTCTTGACGGTTTAGAATCGTGGGTTGTGAAAGGTGTCGAAGAACTTTTGAAATTCATTGAGAGGCTTCAGACTTAGGAAATTGTACGTAACAAAAAAGGTTGGTACAATTATGTCCCACACATTCTTCACAAACAACGGTTAACAAACGTAGCCATTCCTCGATCGGCTTTTTACAATGAAAACATGTATACCAAAGGAACCCATAGGATTAAATAGATAGAGGGTAGAGGAATTAAGTAATCAAAAAGGATAGAGGGTAAATGAAATATTTTGGGTTTGAAAAACATTTTTTACAATAAGAAGAAATCATTTTGTTGTTTTTCTTTTTGTTTATGTTTCTTTTGTTTAACCGTACGTCCGAACAGTGAAACCGTTTTGCTTTATGGGCGCTATATCGGGGTACACACCATTGCATTTCCACGATATACCTTTTGTATGTGAATCTTATTGGTTACAACCGCCCCCTCCTTCAAAACGCGAAGACGGTAGGAATTGTTTATTATATTTTTTGGTCTGTGTTTTTGTTGAATACTGTGACAAGTATATTTTTTCTTCTTATATATACTTAGAAACAAAAAAAAGAAAATTTTTGTGTTTTTATTTTTTTTTTGAAAGCGATAGATTCTGACGAAGGATCTACAAGAATAATCTTAAATCCTTTTACAGACATTTGAACCACAGCCTCCTCCGGCAGCGCGCCATTTTGATTCATTGTGTTTTGATGTGTAAACAACAATATGCAACAATATCAACAAAGTGAGGTCAATGATCGTGAAGTGACAACACCAGACTAGAGAAATACAAGTAAAAGATTCCTCATTAGGTGTACAAGTTGTGAAGATCAAGAGGAAGAGAATATATAGGAAAGGTAAATATGCTTTGATCACATGGTCATGGGAAGAGTTATTCAAAAAGCTATGAGTGTTTTAGTTGATCTCAAGTTATGATATGTAGACTAAATACACATGCTACCTACCATTATATCTCAAGCATGCACCATAATTTGTTAAGCTATGCATCTAATAATGGTTGAGTAAAAGATCTTGTTAGATCACTATTTTGAAGATAGCACACTTTTGATTAAATAATTTAAACATGCAACATGTATTGATCACATAAGATGGGCAAGTAGATTTAGATATCAAATTTTTAACACAAGTGTAAGTTGTGATAAACATTGTATCTAATTTTGAAAATTTGATGTAATCAATATTATCGAGATTAAGCAAGATAAATTGTGTCAAATTTTCTTGTTCATTGCACATTGTATAGACATGTTGAATTTTGGATATTATCAATTATTGTTTGAATAATGAATTGATACATATCTTTCCTTTTGGAAGACTTTTATTAGAACTTCCTTCCATGCCTTCACATAAGTCCTAATCACATAAACACATAAGCTCTAAGAGCACCTAAAGGACATGCAAATAATTTCTTGATAACATGTTTTGACTAAGAAAATTGTTCTCTTAAGATGCATGTCCACCATGAACATCTAGACCTATCCCACAACAATTTGGATTTTTGAAAAATGTCATACCAAAACTTAGACTTGTTTGTTTTGTGACCTAAGTTTCCTTTTATTCAAGTCACCAATGACTTGTTGTATAGGATGACTCCTCGCTTCTCTCACTTCCTTAGGATTTCCTTCATCCGAAACATTAACTTGTAATGTCGGCGACCTTTCTTGATCTTGAACTATAGTTTCATTGATCACATCATCTTCTACCGAAGGAGATGATTTAGGCTCGGGCATGCTCTCATTAAAGGTAACATTGAGAGATTCCTCAATTCTCATTGTTTCCTTATTAAGCACTATGTATGCTTTACTAGTTTGAGAGAATCCTGGGAACACACCTGCATACGACTTTGGGTCGAATTTGGTGAGATATTCTTTGGTGTTTAGTATAAATACTTTACAACCAAATACTCTAAAGTATTCTAATGAAGGTTTTCTATTCCTAAGCATTTCATATGGTGTTTTATTTATAACCTTCCTTATGTAGACTCTATTAAAGATATAACATGCGGTATCTAGGGCATGACACCAAAACTTTTGTAGGATGGATTGTTCGTCAAGCATTGCACGACTCATCTTTCTTAACTTACGATGTGTTCTTTCAACAATCTCATGCGATTGAGAAGTGAACGGGCCCGATAAGTTATAAGATATTCCATGTTGTTCACAAAAGCTTCCAAATTGCATTTTATCAAATTCACTACTATGATTTGTTTTAATTAAAACAATTGAACGATCAAGTAGGTTTTCAAGTTTCTTTCTTAAAATGTCAAATTTATTTATGACCCCATCTTTGTTTTCTAGAAATAGTGCCCAAGTATAGTTTGAATAATCATCTATAATCATCAAAGTGTAGAAGTTACCTCCGTAACTTTGGATTGAAGATGGACCATACAAATCTAAGTGCAACAACTCTAAAACCCTATTAGTTGCCACTACATTTATATTCCTACTATTCGCTTGTCCTTGACTTCTTATACACGTATCACAATAATGCCTTTCAAAGCTAAACTTAGGTAAATTCCATACTAGCTCGTTGGAAGCTAGGTTTTGGACTTACCTCATATTGGCGTGACCTAACCTGCTATGACAAAGCAGTGAGTTATCCACCATGGATGCAAGACATATGTGTTGTTTGGAGTTATCTCCTAACTTGCATATATACAAGTTATTCCTCCTAACACCTTTAGCTAATACAACACCATTTTTACTAATAGAGCAATCTACTTTAGTAAATTTTACCTCACAATCATCATCACTAAGTTCACTCACACTAATCAAATTAAAGTTTAGACCTCTAACATGCTCAATGTTGGTAATTTCTATGGAGTCATGAAGGACATTACCTTTGCCGACAATTTTGCCGTTAAGTATGCTCCCAAAAATGACTTGATTGCCATTATACGCCGTGTATGATGTGAACAATCTTCTATTCCCGGTCATGTGTTTAGTGCAACCACTATCCACTACCCACTCATCCGGTTGTAGATCACTTTTGAGACAAACCTACAACAAAGACATGACTCATACTTTTGGTACCCATTGCTTCTTGGGTCCATTTTGGTTAGCATATGAGTTACCCAAGTTGAACATTCTTGGGTCTTGAAGTAAGACACACAATTTCTCAATACCAAGTCTAGAAAAAGCGGACCAAGGATTATTTTGAAAATTATTTTGACTTTGATAACTTGATCTATAGTTATTATATCCTTGAGGTCTAAAGAAGGTTTGGTTTGGGTAGGAGTTGTCTCTCCTTCGATAGTTGTTGTATTGGTAGTGAGATGTCCTTTGATAAAAGTTTCTTCTTTGATAATTTTGAAGTAAAGGTCTTTGGTTATATGGATTAGTAGGTCTCATATTGGGTGTAGGCAAAAGTGGTCTAGTATTCACTCGAGGTTGTGTATAACCAAGGCCATTATGATAGCCCGACTTGTAAAGTTGTTTTGGGTTCTCTTTCTTTGTACCGGAAACTTGGTTACCTCGAGTGTTTGCAAGAGGAGCTTGAGGAGTAATTGGTTTGATAAAAGTTTTCGACGATTCTCCAATTTCCCTCAGAGGATTGACGCGCTTCCGGCGCGTTGACACGTCGTGCAACGCGTCAGCCTCGGAAAATTTTGGAATCTCGTTTTCTTTAGCCTTTACAAATGTTATTGGTTTTGTCAGGCTTACGGAAGTGATTTCTCCTTGTTTTGAAAATCCAAGACCTTCCTTTTCTTGGCTTCTTTGAAAAAGGTACACCAACTCACAAGAGTACAATGGCAAGTTTTAATCTTTAGTTTGGGAACTTATTAATGGTCATACCCCCAGTTGGGTAGTATTCTGCCTTGGTTTGCGGTGGTAATATTTTATGTATTTATTAACAAGAAAACAACAAATGTTTTTGGCTTTTGGGTGTGTGTGAAATAACTTTTGGAAATATTTTTGGAATCGATTCGTTAACCGAAATCGTTCCTTTAAGACTACTCGCAGGGTGGCGGAAGAGAAGAATGGATCTCTTTTCAGTTCGCAATTTAATGTCAGAACTTCCGTATTCCACCTGTATAGGTTGTAATCTTAAAGAAAACAAAGTAATTTAACTTCACGATTTGTTTTGTTGTTTTTGATTTTTTGGGTGTTGTTTAACACTTTAGGAAAAGTGTTAATGACTTTTTCTGATATGATTAAGATTTTTACAAAAACATTTACAAAGTGATGTGATTTGTACAAGGAGGGTTTTGAAAATCACTAAATTTAAACGTTTTTGAAAACACGCAACAACCTCCCCGGCAGCGGCGCCAAAATTTGACTTGCCTTAAACAGTCAACTAAGTCAACCAAGGGTGCTTGGTCAACAAAGTCAAGCTATGAGAGAGAAAGTGATCAATTTATGATCCGGTGTAAGCACAGTGTATCCCCGGGTCGTTATGTCCCAGCGAGATTGAAATTGTGTTTTGGGAAACGTTTGAATGATTTAGTGATCGGGAAAGTAACCCGATAATGATTTGGGTTAATTACACTAAGCAGATATAAATCATAATAACACAGATAAGCAATATCAACAATAACTGAAAATCAGATAAACCTAAAACGTATTACAAATTAAAACAAACGTAAATGCGTGCTGGAAAAGTGGGAATTAAGCAAAAACAAACTACAGGGGGTGAAAATGACTTTTTTTACAGACTTATTATTAAAAGAAAATTTTATATATAAAAAAAAGAAAAATATTTTTTGATTATTTTATTTATTAATATTAATTAAAAACTATTTAATTACTTATTTAATATTTAGTATTTAACTTATACTAAATATAATATAAATTAAATAAAACTAAGGAAATGAAAAATTATTTTTAAGAACTCTAAAATAACTTAGAAATATTATAAAAACTAAAAATATGTCTTTTTGTCTTTTCTGAATTTATTATTAATTAATTACTAATTACTTATTAATTAACTAATTAACTAATTTAAATTACTAATAATACTAAAAATGACTTAGAAAATTAGGAAATATTTTATAAAACTAACTAACCTTCACAGGAATCCTAAAAAATTATAAAAAGATTACAAAAATTAATATTAAACTATTTTATTAATTATTTACTTAATAATTAATTAAAAACTATTTAAACTAATTTAATTAAGATAAATAGAAAATGAACAGTAACAATTATGAAACTAATTTCTAAAATTTATAATTTATAAAACCTAGGAAAAATATAAAAAGGTGCAAGTGATTAAAAATGAACAGTAAGTGATTTTCTTTTTGGTTTTTTAATTAAAACTAATTTAACTATTATTAATTATTATAAATACTAAATGAAAAGATAAAATTATGAAATTTTTTATAAAAATACTATGCTAGTGCAGAAACCTAGGAAAAATATAAAAAGTACTAAGTGCTTAATGAAAAAGTTGAAAAATAAGCTAAATAGCTAAAACTTCTTAAATAGAAGCTATCACTATTTTAAAAAGTGATTTTGGACTTTCTTTTTGAAAACTATTTATACACTGAAAATGAGTAACTTTTGTGAAAACAAAATTTTTGAAACTTAAAAATAAGCAGAATGCAAGCTTATTATCCCCACAGTTTGGTTTTTTGCCTTGAAAATGGATTTTGGGTGAAAAATAAGCCGCACAATGATCACAGAAGTAATATTAAGCTATAAGCAAATGATATGAATACAGAATAATCCAGAAAGAAAGAAAAAGCAAACTCAATAAACTAAGAACAACAAATAAGCATACATCCAAAAACACATAAACAAACAGACCTAAGGGGGCTATTGCAGACCTCTGTAGGGCCCACACATAAGCTCAAGGATCAAAAAGGGCTTTTGAACCAATAAGCTAACCTGGGGACCTTTCAAATAAGCCAAAAACCAAAGCCTAAGTCCAACTAATAAGCTCTGTGTGAGCTTGTGAAGTTTGGTGAAAAAGCAAGTATACACTGTCCACTGAGTGTATACTGTGAAATGGGACAAAGAAAAAGCTACTAGCAGCCCTAGCAAATAAGCTTGGAAATACAAAACAAGACTTGAACCTTAAAGTTGAGCTTATTGGCTTTCCAAAAAGCCAATAATCATGCACTGGGGCCCACTAATAAGCACTATGCAAGCTTATGGATATTGGTGAAAGTCTGTGCACAGGGGAGGAAAAATCTTACCCAGGCAACTTTGAGCTTAAAATTTAATGAGCAAACAAGTTTGAAAATCCAATTTTCTTTTTGATTCAGGTTTACTAGCAACAAAATAACTCAGAACAACAAAATTTTTTTATTTCCAATCTGTATTAAACCTTATGGATCACAAAGAAAATCTGTCCATTTTGATAGTTTAGACTTTTTGACTTTTTATGAAAACACTAAGGTTTGACTTTTATGAGATTGATTGAGTCCTATTGACTGAAATTGATTAATTAAGCTAAAATGAGATGAAATGAAGCAATCTTAACAACTAATGTGCTAATGATGAAGATTTGGGACTCTAAATCCTAACAGGTAACAAGAAATTCAAGATCAAAGCTAATTTTGACTTTCAACTAAATGAGAAATGGTTTTTATGGTTGAAATGGACTATTGTGACCTATTGTGACATGAAACAACAGAGAGCAACAAATAAAACAAGCTTGCACAGAGTTTTGACAGCAAATCCAAACAATCCCTTTACTGAACTAGTTTGTGATTTTTAAAAGGTTTTGATGATTTAGACCATGAAACTGCTTCTAAAGCTTATAATATGATGCAGTAAGCTATTTTAAGCACAGAAACAACAATTCAAACAACAAATACACCAGAATCTCTAAGATGCTAATTTGGCAGTTGTGAGTGAATTATGAGCACAAATGGATTCTATCAAACAAGAATACAATATTAAGCAGTTTTATCACTTAGAAACACAAAACAAACCTAAAAACACAGAGAACAATAACTAGTAAGTATTAATACAGTAAAGTGCCAAAATGGAAAATGATCTTACAATGTGTGATTGGTCCTGAAATAGTCAACTAAAGTCAACCAAGTATTTGGTCAACAAAGGTCAAACTAGAAAAGGCTCAATGCACCAAGGAGAGTATAGGAATTCCCCGGGTCGTTTAAATCCCGACGAGGTGTGAATTGTATCGAAAACGATAATGAGATCAAGTGATTATGAAACGATGATTGGAAAAAGAGATTGATTGAAATTAAACTACGAAGTTATGAATGAAAATGATAAACAAACACTACAAACGATTACTAGAAATCTGGAAACGTTTACAAATCTAAAAATGTACGTTACGTTTAATTAAAACGTCTACGTACAAAAATAAAAGTCAAAATGGAAAACTACAAACACCTAGATGATGAAAAACACATTTTTATAATCCTAAAAATAAAAGAAAATTTTAGAAAAAGGAAAATTATTTTTTTGAGTTTTTATTTATTTATTATTAATTAAAAACTATTTTAACTAAGTTAAGTCTAAATAAATACTAAACTGTTTTTAATAAATCTGGATTTTTTTTTANCCTTCAACGGAAGACGGAGGATGTATATTATTTTTTTTGGTATTTTTGTTGAATACTTGGTGACAAGTATTCCTTTTTCTTTTTCTTATATATATATATTAGAAACAAAGAGAAAATATTTTTGTGTTTTTTATGTTTTTGAAAGATGAAAATACGATATGTGGTAAATACACAATGGATAGACGATATACACAAGTTGTGTTTCAAAAACACGATACAGCAAAACGTTCAAGACACGCGACACGCCTCCCCGGCAGCGGCGCCAAATTTTGATTGGTCCTGAAACAGTCAACTAAAGTCAACCAAGTATTTGGTCAACAAAGGTCAAACTAGAAAAGGCTCAATGCACCAAGGAGAGTATAGGAATTCCCCGGGTCGTTTAAATACCGACGAGGTGTGAATTATATCGAAAACGATAATGAGATCAAGTGATTATGAAACGATGATTGGAAAAAGAGATTGATTGAAATTAAACTACGAAGTTATGAATGAAAATGATAAACAAACACTACAAACGATTACTAGAAATCTGGAAACGTTTACAAATCTAAAAATGTACGTTACGTTTAATTAAAACGTCTACGTACGAAAATAAAAGTCAAAATGGAAAACTACAAACACCTAGATGATGAAAAACACATTTTTATAATCCTAAAAATAAAAGAAAATTTTAGAAAAAGGAAAATTATTTTTTTGAGTTTTTATTTATTTATTATTAATTAAAAACTATTTTAACTAAGTTAAGTCTAAATAAATACTAAACTATTTTTAATAAATCTGGATTTTTTTTTACAGTAATTACTTAATACTAATTGGATTCTAAGAAAAATACAAATTCTCAAAAAGCAGTTTACAATAAGCTGTAATAAGCAGTTAAGGAAAAATAAGCTTAAAGGAAGAAAAGGGTTAAAAGGATTTAACTAGGATAGTTTGTGACAAAAATCCCAAGGGTGCAAATGGTTAGGGCGTGTATGTGTTGTGTCTGAGTGTGGGTGAGGTCCTGGGTTCGAATCCTAGGCCTTACCTTTTATATGCAAATCTCTTCTTTTTTTTTTTTTTTACTTTTCTTCTGGTTACTTTCAAACAACAACAAACTCAACAACCATTACAACAACAGCAAAAGCAATAACTTTGAACAACAACAAGAATCTTAAACAAGATCAATGGCAAGCAGAATCAACAAGAACAACAATAAGAACATAAATCAAACAGCAGCCACTAAGAACAACAATTAAGTTCAGATAAGCAACTAAGCCCTCAAAAGCTTAAACAAACTAATAACAACAATGATAATAACTAGAAACAACAATAAGATCAACACAGCAACAACTATAAAGAAGGAATTCAAATCAATTAAACTCAGTAAAAAAAATAACAAGAACAAAACAGCAGCAGCCAAGAAATAAGCCCAAAGTGAGCTTGATTTTAAGCTCTAAATAAGCACTATCCACTAAACTAAAAGCACAATATCAAAGCTGACCTAAGTGACTCTCCAAAACAACAAAGAACACATCATTTCATCCATTATTGAACAATTTATGAGCTCTTGAAATCTGCTAAAAATCTGGGAAGCAGGGGAGGTTTGCAGTGAACAAGCCAAAAGATAAGCCAAGATAAGCACTTAAAACACCTCAACAAAAATTACCAAAAATCACCACTAGAGTTTAGCAACCAAATATCAATTTCTCACAAGCACAAGTCCAAAAGATCAAAATTGAAGCCTACATGTAATTCCACATTTTATTCAAAAACTGCAAAACTGCCATTTTGACTTTTTGATGTAATTTGAGAATTTGACCAAAATGAGTTTTGAGCTTGATTTGATTACTGAAAATGTTATAAAAACTAAGAATTACACTAGTGGAAACAAACTAAACAAGATTTTATAGCTAAATTGGAATCCTAGACACCCTAATTCCTAACAGTTAACAGTTAGAATGAGATTAAGTGAAAAGTTGACTTTTTTCCAAATGAGACCTTGTTTTTATTACTCAACCATCCTAACTGAACCTAATGCAGACTACTCATACCAAGTTAACAACCAAACAACAACAAGAACACAGATCCAAGTCTTAAACCAAACACCCCTTTTAAAATCTGTTTTGAAGGTTTTCAAAGCACTAGGGTGATTCAAGCCATGATTTCAATTTGCAATATCTCAAATTGATGTACTAAACCAAATTAAGCACAGATTTACCAAGATTAACAGATTATATCATCAAATCACCAAATTGCATTTTCAACAGTGGAAAGGTAATTTATAGCTACAACCGTTTCTAACACACAACCAAACAATATGATGCAATAATCTGACCAACTATCACACAGAGATCATAAAAAAAACAGAATGCAACAATTAAATTCAATTAATTCAGTAAATGAGAAAAATGATCAAAATGCTTACAAACATGCCATCCAGCAAAAACCAAGGAACTAGGACCCAAGAACACAACCTAAAGCTTCCCACGAAGCACTAATACCAATTCCATCCAGTGTTTACTTTGCTCAAGTCACCAGCATCTTCAACCTGCAAATTTTAATTTTTCTTCTATTTTTCTGGATTTTTTTTTTATTTTTTTTTTGTTTTTGAAAGGAAAGTAAATTAAAAATGCTAAAGAAGCTTCTAAACACTGATTAAGGACTTAAGTGAGCTTATGTGATCAGCAAACAACAAATTTTCAACACTTTATATCAATATGAGACTTTCATCAAAATGGAATTAAAAGATTAAAAGTTAAAACTTAGAACTGGATTTCATTGATTACAATAGATAAAATAACACTGAGGAACTTCAAAATACAATCTATAACTAAGTTTTTAGAACTTGAAAGAAAATAACATAAAAAACGAAATTACAATTTTAACTACTAAAAAACTATGGCTGCCCCTCTCTTTCTTTTCTTTTTATATGGGACCTCTAGGGTTTCCTTGACCTTCTGAATATATCCCACATCCATTCTGAGCCATTGGATCACCAAAACTAATCTCAGCCTTTGAATCTTCTTTTGGCGCCAAAATTGTCAAAGGCAGTTGTAGATTGCTTGGAGGGTTTTAGGGACATTTAATGAATTTTGGCTGGTAATTGGGGTTGGGGGAACATGGAGAGGTGGAGTTGAGGTGGAGTTATGAGGGAAATTTATGAACGGGGGAGTTATAAATCTTTGGGGTTGGGCCGTGGAATGAAATGGGCCAGTGGGCTGGGGTGTTTATGGGAGTTATAAGGGTTTTGGCTTGTTTTTGGGTTGGACTTGGATTGGATTGTAGATTTAATAAAGGGCCGTTTGGTTTGGTGGTAATCACAAGGACCAATTATGCAATTTGTTCAAACTGTAGGGACTGAATTTGCACGAATTCCAAAGTAACCATGAGGACCAAACTTGCCAACTTCCAATAGAACAAGGACCAAAATTCCATTTTTGCACTTTAAAAATACCCAAGGACCATTTCTGTAATTTTCCCAAAGTTCAGGGACCAAAACTGCCAATTTTCCAAATTTGCATTCAAGGACCTATTTTGATAATTTAAAATATTCCAGGGACCTTGAATGATAAAATTCCACGTTTTTGAATTCCAGGGACTAGTTTTGCCAATTTTTGAAAGTTGGGGGACTGAAACTGCCAATTATGCAAACTTTGTTCGTTTTTCATTTGTTTTTAAACATTTTGCATTTGAGACATATAAAACACGATCCTTGGATATTTTCATCATTTTGATGTGTTTTTGCGTGTTTTCAGATGTTTTGCGTTTCAGATTTGACCAAAAATGATGAGTATTTGAGCACTCATCAATGTGCAATCCTAGCTAGAACCAAGAACCAAGGACCAAGAACCAATTCCTAACACTCCTCATGGAGTTCTAACCCAAGGCCATCCATTATACACCCTGCTCCAGCTTTCTTCAATCTTCTCATTTTTTTTTTTTATTTTTCACTGTATTTTCTTTATTTTTTTTTTGTATTTTTGATTTTTGATTCTAGACTAAGTTTTAAGGTTTCTAAAAGCTTGAATAAGCTTTATGGGAGCTTATATGAGCCTAAGAATTCCAGAACAACTACTACAAACAATAATTCAGAATTCATAAGATTTTAAGGAAAAATTTACATAAACTGAATTGAACTTGTAAACCTTGATTTTATGATTAAAAAGGATTCAAATTACACTGAGAATACCAGAATTACAACTTAGAAGCTAAATTACGCACTAGAATTTGAAAAACTATTAATACGACACTACTTTTACATTAATAAACTACACACCCTTCATTGCTCCATTTCTTCTTCTTTTATAGTGTCTTCTAGGGTTTCCCTGTTGGCATAAAGATTATGATATTTATATTACGATATTTAATCTAAACATCCTCTTAATGTTTTGATGATGACAAAGATGTAAGTACACCACATAACGTAAAGTGTTTAAGTTACTTGTAATCACAAATCATCTATGCATTCATACGTCAACGTCACTTGACATCTCAACGTCTCGAGTATGCTTCAACAATCACTTAAGTTATGTATAAACAAATGTCTAATACATTTTATGATCAAAAGGATTTTTATTTAGACATTACAAATTTTATAAAATGTTATAAACATTATATATATTTTAGAAAAACACTTTTGGTAATTAAAGGGAAATGTTTTAATTAAAAGAAAATGTTATAAAATAATATAAACATATTATATATTTTTGAAAAACACTTTTGTAATAAAGAAATTGTTTAAAT
>LBNU01035091.1:0-11551 GCA_014162995.1 Artemisia annua
AAGAAACAGCACTTTTATTCATAAAAGCCACAGTACATTCATCTTGAAGACAAAGACATTACACCAACAGAGTTACACATAAAAGCAAACCTACACCAATCCTACTACAACCTAGAAAACCTACTCCATAGGCTTTTTCCCTTTTCCATTGTTGTGCTTTGCCTTCTGAGATTTCTTTCTCTTCTCTTCAAAAGATGCTTGCATCTTTGGGCATGGAAGGAACAGCACTTGCTTTGGAGGACGTTCTGGCTTTGATGGCTTCTCACTTGGGCCTTCTTGAGCAAACCAATTCATGTTCTTCATTGCAGATTCCAAGGCATGAGTCAAAGCAATTGGCAGTTCTTTGGCTAGTTGTGTAGGAGGATCAGCAGTTGGTGCCTTTCTCTTGGTGTTTCTCTTGGAGGAACCTGTTGTCATAGGAGGAAAATAGCTACTCCATCCTGTTGAAAAATCAGAACTAGGGTCAGAGTAATACTTTATCTCATTATCTGAATCAGTATCTGATGAGCTGTACACAAATGGTGATTTGCTCATGGTGATGTTGTGTGATGATAAGAAGTTTATTGAAGTTTTTGTGATGATTTTGTGATGAAGATGCATATGGATGAAGAGTCTTTTTATAGGCAATTGAGTTCTGTATGGTGAAAGTACTGCTCAACGGCTATGTGAAAGTACTGTTATGCTGACGTGGAAGTACTGTTACTATACAACGGTCAATTATTTATGGTAACTGTTATTTAAAAATTGGAAAGAAATACGGGATAAAAATAACAACCTTTAGTATTTATTGGGATTTGATTTTATAAATCTTACCCATATTTACTTATCCCTATTACTCTTTTCTCTTTCGTTAAAACTTTCACTTTTCCCTTCGCCGTTTTTCACAAATTACTCTCACACACCATACACAAATGGCTCGTTCAACATGCAATCGTCACAATATGGTAGCCAATTTAGATAAAACTGAAGTCAATGCTGCTTTTCATGATATCATTGATTTTCTTGCTGGGTCTTCAATCAACTATGCTATTTTGGTTAACCCTGATGTGATTGGACCCTGGATTCAAGAATTTTGGGCTACTGCTACTGCTGGATGGGAGGAATTGGATATTTGGTTTATCACTGCTAAGGTCGCTGGTCGCAATATTCGCATTACAGAGGCTCAAATAAGAGCAGACCTTCAGTTCAATGATGAAGAAGGTACTGCTTGTTTTGCTAAAGAGGTTATTTGGGATACACTTAGGGATCTTGGATATGAGGGTTCACTTCGAAAACTCACCTTTGACAAACCCTTATTCAGTCCTCATTGGAAGTACTTGATCCATGTACTTCTTCATTGTCTGAGCAACAAGAGTACTGCTTGGAATGAATTTCCCAAAACCATAGCATCTGCTTTGGTAGGATTGGCAACTAATCAGCCATTCAACTTCTCTTGGATGATCTTAAATGGAATGATTAATCACATAAAGAAGAAGTCTCCATTCTTGATGTATCCTAGGTTTATACAGGTGTTTTTGAATAAGCAGCTTGAAGGTATTCCTAAGCCTCAAGATTTTTTACCAGTTGTTGTGCTTCCTGACAAGGTGTTCACATTCATGGCTACAAAGAGTCCTCTCTTTTCTGGTCAAGATACACCTCTTACTGCATATATGTTGGAAGTAGCACAAGCTGTTAGAGATGCTGTTCAAGAGGATTCAGAGGATGCTTCTGAACATGGAGATTCTGCTTCAACTCCATCTCAACAATCTGAGCAGTCACTTTCTAATGAAGAAGATGTTTCACAACATACTGTTTCTTCACCAGTTCAAAAAGTTTCTCAAAAGACTGCTTCTACAGAAAAGACTGCTTCTCTGCAAGGTACTGCTCTAAATGACTCAGGTCATGGTATTAGTCAACCACCCACCCCCAATGATTATACTTCCACAGATGGAAATCAGACATCTGGAGGAGATGAGGGAGTGATGGCTGATAAAAATACACCTGATGAAGATGCTGTTCTGGATAATTATGCCTTAACAAGAGAATTAAGGAGATTAAAGAAAGCTTATGATGATCAAACTGCACAACTCTTGAAGTTAAGGAATAAGTTCAAAAGATTGAAGAAGTCTGTCTGGCCTCTTATTACACATCATAGATTGTGGGTTAAATCTCAGAAGAAGCATGGTCAACATCCTGAGAAGGTCTCAAAATCAAAGAAAAGAAGGCTAAGAAAGCTATCTTCATTCACATTGGGGAGGAATAAGGAAGATGTGAATTTGAATGAAGATGCTGATAATGAAGATGTTGTTGATGATCAAAAGACTGTGGATAAAAAGACTGCTGATCAAAATATTCCACAGACACCACTTGAAGAACAAACTTCTCATCAAGATATTGTTGAAAGAAGAAGTGATGAGACTGAGCAAGTAAATCTTCAAGAAGCTGACACTCAAGTCAGAAGTGGTGATACAGAAGAATTGGATCTGGAAGGTACTGGTGTTGGTATTAATAATGAAGATACTGCTCAAAGTACTATGAGACAGTTTCACATTACACCAAGGACCTTGGACTTTGAAGAAGATGTGGGTCCATCCAATCCAGTTCAGGAAGAGGAAGAGATGATAAAACCTACTAATAGTGATGATGAAACTATTGCTGAGATCATGCTCAATATGTCAAGACCTAGAGGTATTAGTATTCCTGGAGTTGAACAACCTCAAGATCTGCAACCTTCTCCTAAGCCTACTCAAGCAATTGATCCTAAAGATAAAGGAAAAGGAATCCTGGTGGAATCAGAGAAAAAGAAGAAAAATAAATTATTCACTATGGAGCAGATAAGGGCTTATCAAGAAGCTCAAAGTGAAGCAGCTGTTAAGAAGCTTCAAGCAGAACTTGATGCTGAGTATGAAAAAGAAAGACAAGAAGCTGCTGTTCAACCAAAGAAATCAATGACAAAGGCTCAAGAACGAAATTTTTATATAAGCTACTTGAAAGGAAGAGGATACAAGGGTCTGAACAAGTTAAATCATTCACAGATGAAGGAACTATATGATGCTGTCAGAGCTGAATATCAAAGACAAGTAGATGGCATTGTTGGTTATGATACTATAGAAGGAAGGAAGCTAATGGAAGAAAGCAACAAAAGAAAGAGAATAACAACTAGGTCACAGTCATCAAAGAAGTCTAAACCTACTATAGAGTTAAGGACCAATACTGTTGATGAACTGAGAAATTACTTAAGAGTTGTTGATTTTGAGCTTCCTAAGTCAGAAGAAGTTCCTACTACAAAGTCAAAGATATCTGATTTAGAGGTTATTGAATCAGAAAAAGATGGTGATTATTTTGTTTTCCATAGAGAAGATGAAAGTTTTAGAGCATTCAATCTGCTGGTTGATATATTGCACCTGATAAATAGAGAAGATTTGTTTGATCTACATCAACAAATTCAAGCTTATTTTGAAGATATTCCACTCAATGGAATTGGTGTAGTATTGCTGGGAGATTTGACTACTATGTGGGAAACAGAAGAAACTAGCACAGATGATATTTGGAAGAATCAAGAAGTATGGGAGATTCTAAGCTGGAGATTCTTTGCAAATGCTGGTGTTCATGCCTTAGAGCTGGAAGATGGTACAATGATCTACATGCTGGCAGAAAGGAGATATCCTCTTACAAGAGATTTGATGCTGAGGATGCTGGATCATGGTATGGAAGTTGAAAAAGAAGATGAAACAGCTCTAATGGTGATCAATTTGTTCATCAATTGGACAATTTTGAAGGATGATGATTGAAAAATACTGGTATGATCTTAATTGTATAAAATCTTTTGAATAAACAAGTACTTTATTCAAAGTACTGCTGATCAAACAGTACTTTCCCAAAGTACTGCTTGCAGCTTAAAACCAGTTAAATTCTTTTGAAATAACAATTTTTGTCATGTGCAAAATAATTTTTGAAGCACAAATAATTACAGCAACAAATTGTTTTTGAGTAACACATGGTGTTAGTACTTGTACTACACGACAAATGGTATTCAACTCACCATGTTTAACAGACAAGAAAGAGTTTGATTCATCATGAGGGTACGGCTCTGATGTGACAATCAAATCCGTTTTTAGTTGACAATTTACTAAAAATTGTATGGTTTCAACTCACCATATCTGAAATAAGTGAAGAGTTGACTAGCCCACAAGAAAATGGCTTGTGGTAAAGGCTGTGGAAAATCCATTTATATGGTAATTAGTTCACCATGGTTCAGATCTAAGAACTAACTAGTCCATAAGCAAACGGCTTTTGGTAAAGACTACTCAAATCCGTTGATAGCTGATGATTTGCTAAAAATCATATGGTTATCAATGTACCATGGTTTACTTAACCTAAACATTGGCTACTCCAGAGTTAATGGCTTTGGTAAAGAGACATCAAAATCCATTAATTTTCAATGATTCACCTCTCACAGGAGTTAACACACCTGGAAGTGATGAGAATAGTATGAAACTGAATATGATTTGATGTATCTAATGTTGCTGAGTAGCTGAGAAGAAGAGTTTAAGTTGCTGTAAAGATAAAAGTTTGTTGCTGATAAAGATTGCAAGTACTTTATGCTGATGATGACAAAACAACGAGTGTATTTTTCAAAGAAGACAATCTTTCCATGAAGATAAAGCTTACACAAAGAAAACTTGAAATCAAACAAGTAGAATTCAAGTTAGGGGAGGATTGTTGGGGTATAAAAGATCAAAGTACTGCTGGATATCAAAGTGCTGCTCTTCAGAGTACTGCTGAAGTATTAAAGTCAAAGTACTGCTAGTGATCAAAGTACTGCTCGTTGATAAGTCAAAGTACTGCTTGAAGATAAAGACTGAATATATTATTAGAATTAGAATATTATGTAATCTAGAATATTCTATAGTTAGAGATTGTATACTTGTCGTTCAAGTTATGTAAACCGACTAGGGTTTTCCTTGTGCCTATAAAAGGATCCCTAGGTTGGCATTAGAGATAAGAGTTTTACGAATACGATTTAGAGATAAGTTAGAGTTGTAATAGTCTGCATTCTACAAGCAGATTTAAGGTGTTAATATAATCAAAGTTTGGTTAATTCTTCTTAGCTTTGTTAAGTAATTCCGCATACTTAATAAAGTAATTCAGTGTTTCATCATTAGTAGTTTAGGATTTATCCAAGACTGCTAAACCTTAGCCAAGCTATAATAAAGTAGTTTGGTCAGAGTATAACGATCCAACACTTCCTCATCTTCACTCTTCATTTTGCCACTTGTCCCAATCCTCTTGTTAACTATGTTTTTAGGCACAAAAGGTAGGTGTCGGAATCATTTTCTTTTATTTTGATGAATGAAACATTTTTATTTTTAATGAATGAAACATAGTTGGTTAAAATATAGAAAAAAAATTGTGGGTCTAAAATGAGGTTTTAGTTTGAATGACTAGGGAGGAGTTTGTAAAAGGAGAAAATAGTGATGTGACATGACTGTAACATCATTAGTTTTTGCTTCAATGACTACACTCCTTACTTTTATATTTAAGGCTGGACGGAATGGACTGATTTTAATCGGTCGAGCGTTTGATGTGACCGATTTCCAAATCGGTTGACTTCAATGAAGGTTTGTTCGAATATCGGTCGATGTCTTTGAGAAACCACAATCGGTCGATTTTATGACTGATTTTATTGCACACAAAAATCCCACTTTATCGTTTAAAAAAAAAGAAAAAAAAAAGAAAAAAGAAAAAAAAAAAAAAAAAAAAAACAACTTTTGTCATCACTGTAGCACTTAGGTCATGTCTGGTAGCCGGAGAGAGAAAACTGACGTGGCAGTGGATGACTTGAGTCACTACTGTCTAGCCTAAACAAGTGAGAACGGCTAGCCACAGTGGTGACCTGCCACGACCCTGACACATCAAATTTCTCTCTCCGACGACCTAACAACGACCAAGTTGCCACAGTGGCAACCAAGTTATTTTTTTATTTTATTTTATTTTATATTTAATTTATTTTTATTTTTTTTTAACATGATACACTTATAACCATTTGCATGAAACGTATCTACCTTTACGTTGCATGCTTAACTCAAACGTGTCAACTCATTCGTTTTTGGTGTACGTGTATTTTTTAACTAACTTTGAGTATATAAAAACGAATAAAAGAATACTCACCATTGAGTTCCATTTCTTTGGTAGTTTTCCTTAAAACTCCATTAACAATAGTTGCCAATCAGGAGGTCTCAAAGATAACCTGCACCATACCAAATACATGTATTACACACCAAGATGACGAAACTGTATTCATTTTCTTGCAAGTAGCTTGTAAGCCATGCATGCAGAAATTCGTTTTTTGGTGTCAAACGGTAAGATTTTTAGAAGTTTGTGTGTATAAAAGTCGGTCGTTTGGACGAACTAGTTCGTGTATTTTTTTTATCCACGACCGATCACGACCTTATACCCACAGTGATTGACCCTTATTTTATAAATGGAAAATTAAGAGTAGTAGTTCTCTACTTTGTCTTTTTTTCCCAATATAAGTGCTCTACTAATTTATCAATTAAAATATTCACTAAACTTTACGATATTTGCTAAAACCTACATCAAACTTTTCTTTTCTTAAAAACTCATGACGCCAATTCATAATACATAGGCCATGTGAAATGTTTTTACATTTTTGTTACAACACTTTGCTTCAGTGGTGGAGCTAAAGAAAAAAATTGTTGCGAGGGCAGAAACAATTTTTTTTTCGGAAGAACATTAACAGGGTGAGACGAGATGGGAAAAAAAAATTAACACGTGATCGAAATCGCGAAAAAATACACTAATGGGCTTAGGTCTAGGGGCCCGGGACCCTTCCCGGTCCTTTAATAGCTCCGCCCTTGCTTTGCTTGATATAAGTTCATAATACATAAATCTTATTTAACAATTAACACCTTAGAGTAATATTGTTAAAACGAAATTTCAAAATGACTTATGTCTTCTTTCAGTTCACAAATTTAATATGTTAATTCTTTGATCTCTAAAAGTTCCGTTGTTTTATAATTATTCATGCTTTTCGAGATTGCAAATAGTTGCTGCAGATTATATCTTTGATCGTTGTTATTTAAAGTGCAGTATTTTTATGAATCAATCCGGTCTATAATTTTCTTTTCGATTAACTTATGTCGGATCTTCTTGAAGATCCAAACTTAAACTTATAGACAGTGACTAGATTCAAATATAGATTGAAACGGAAATTAAACTTCAGCTAAAAACGTCTAACAAGCCGAAACAAAAGCACCAAATCAAAATATATAGAAAACCCAAATCAAAACAAAAACCTGTTGCAGAAACACCACCTAGATCGCAACCTCATAAGAAATGGTGACGTGACAAATGTGTTTATTAGGCTCAACTGGATAAGGCTCAAAAGAGTCTCGATACAAATTCTAAAAATTTGCATATATGTATGATTGATGATATGCTTTAATATAATTGATATTAGCTTTTATGCTTCGCTAGATCACTCCCTGCTTACATGTTACCCAAATGATAATTTTATTAGTTTAAGTAAAATACTACAATACTAATAGTACGTGTGTAAAAAATAGTAGAGTACCTGAATTGGGAAAAGAATGAAAGTCTTGAACTAATAGAGTTAATAATTTACCCATTTTTAAATGGTGAGAATAACACTTTCTAGTACAGAGTATATATAGTAACCGCAATTTTTAAATGAGTGCAACTCATGCAACAGATTAGAGACTACAACCTCGAACCCGGCCGCAAACTATTAGCTTAGTTGCCTTGCACAAAATGGATCCTTCACTTTGCCGTCAAAGAATGTGACCTTCACAATCCTGTCACAAATTATCACCCACTTTGCGACCATTGTCACAAATTTTGGAATTTCGGATATTTCTACTATAGATCTTTTTGTCGAACAAATTTTGTCACAAGTCTTTAGCCACAAATTAAGCCGTCACCAAAAGGCCATTCAGAATGCATGTATACCTATTTTGTTACGTTTCCAATTCGATAGTCTGAGATTTTGGATAACATGTATCCCGTATTTAAGCATATATACCACATGATGCATCAGTGACCACGTACTTGCACATTTTGGGGGTGTACGAGCGTAAACGGCACCTGAGACTATCCACAGTTTAACTAATGCATAATGGTGTATATCAGTTATCAATCACGAAACTTAACTACTTAAGTATCTCAAACAATTGTAACTCAAACTATGATTTCCACAATATAAACTGAAATGTAAAAGTCACATTCTGGAAGAATGATGCTATGGTGATTTTTACAGTGATTCGAGTTCTGTTTATGTATATCGTTGGATCAGTTTTAACCTGAGAATGGGGTAGTAGTCCATGCTTGCTTTCTGAGTTTGTTTCTAATGCTTATTTATATATGTCTACATAACACCATAGCCTAGATCAAGAAATTAGACTTGAAAAGTTTCAGCCACTTCTAAGGCTGACAGTAATGGTCACTACCCTCACTTTACACATTAGCATCACCTTAGATTTCTCTCTCCTCTCGCTTTCCCTCATTTCCTCTCACCTTCACCCGTTTTTGTCACATTTCCCTCAACTTTCATTAAATTACCTCACTTTATATAAATATAACCTACTAAATACCTCACACACACTCACAAACCAAATAAAAAACATTAAAACAAAAAAAGAGGCACACATTTTTTCAAACTCACCAAAGGTGAACCGGTCACCTTTCCTCTTCTTTTTTTGTTCATTCAATGGTGATGTGGTGTTGTGTTATGGGAGTGGCGCGTGAGGTGAGGACTCACCTCCACAATCTTACGCTCACTACGGGTAGTCAAAGGAGGTGCTTGGATGTTCGTTATCTTATTTAATTATAACTAGCTATAATGCATGTGCACGCATAGAGTTTTTTTCTAATTTTTTTAGGGTTATGTATTGCTATCGATTAAAAAACAAACAACTAATTAACATATATTAAATGGTTTAACTTGATGGTTTTAAAATATGAAATTTGGAAATCAACCTCATTTTCCAAGCACTATGAAACAAACTCGGATTTTTTAAATGTTGGTATAGCGAAAGCATGTTTCTTATTAAAAATACAAAAAGATATATACATCATATTTGTTTTATTAAGTAAATGTATGTTTAGCATGTTAATAAATGTCAAAACTAAACTCAATGAGCTTGTATCACAACGTACCGCATGCCGTGTGAATAGTTCTCTAACTAAACGATAAGGAATTCAAATTCTACTTAACACATGTAAGATAAACTTGTGATGTATACATTTTAAGGTATTCCCTCCGTCCCAAATTTATTGTCTACTATTGACTTTTTTAGTCGTTCTTCTTCTTCAACTCTGACTTTAAATATTTTTGTAGGTGTTATATAATATTTGATGCAAAATATATAAATGGATTGGGTTTAGGTGTAGTTTTCAATGGTATAGTTTTTCATCAAGCATTATATAATAAAAAAAATATTATTTATGATCAAAGTTGAACCAACTTGCCTTTGAAAATTTAAATTGGACAATAATTTTGAGACTGGGGGAATAGTTATTTATCGCTAAAAAAATTACAGTTAAAATTGACTCGGTCAGACAAAAATTAGATAAAGTGGTAGACTTGGATCTTTCTTGTGACACTTGCGGAGCCGATGTCTACAAAAAAGGCCCACATTGTCATGGTCGTTTTCAACTTAAATATGAAATGTAGTACCAACTTGATGAATGTTTTACATAGCCAATTGAGGTGCGAAGCCTCGAGTACTAAATGTTATCACAAAATCGACAAATCATCACTTTACAAAATCGATATTATAAACCAAGGTCAGTGTTATTAAATTGAGACTACTTTGATGAACAATTTCATTTAGCAAGCGAAAAGGGTGGTGGTGTTGCTTGTTTATGACTAACTATAAGTAAAATACTAAACGACTCTTAAGCTAGCGAGGTATGGTCATCACCTCAAAAACAAACACTTACAAAAACTACTTACTTCCCCATTGCTTTTGGTACTGATGTGGTTTTGAAGCCCGCGTGTTGCCACGTGGATGTTGTGTCAAAGATTAAGGTCAACATGAAACTTCTTTTAACAAAAGAAGAGTTATAAACAAAAATGGAAATTGTTTAGTTTGGCATTTTTAGCCTCATAACTCATAACCTAACAATAATTGCAAGAGCGTAATTTACCAGCGTTCATGGAGGTCTAGTTCAGATTCTGGTGTATCTTGATTATTAGCTTCCAGCATTTCCCGCAACTCTCTTGTCATGGTTTTTAAGTTCATCTTTAATAACACATAATTCTTTTGTCTGGGCCTCTAGAAGACTTAGCAATTTGAAAGATCCAATTCATTGTTTTTATTATCATCAATTGAGCTTAGCCATCTTTAACTTTTGGCCATGGTCAACAGAACCTTTACGTTTAGCGCTTCCTTTAAAAGTCTCTTTGTCCTCCTTCACTTCATCTTTGCCTAATAAAATGAGCACATAAAAAAGTTTATAAAGTCACTTTGTGCTTATCAACTCGAGGGAAGAAAATGAGAGATCAAGAGTTTGTAGTTTTGTACAATAGTATAAGCAAATACAATAACTATCTCATGCATACATTTTAATAAGCAACCCCAAACAACCCAAAAAGAAAATACTTTCGAATTTGGAAATCTATTAAAAAGGTTTAATATTTAACTTCACATCTAAATCCATAAGAAATTCTTACCTATTTTGCCAAAGAAAGTACTAAAAGAAAGCACTATACATTCGTCAACATTTCAATTATAACAAATCAAACTGATTGATAATTAGAGTCACATAATCCAAACAACTCAATTAAAACGAATTATGTTTATCAGCTTATGTGCGCAACAGTTTCGAGGTTACAACAGTATTAAATCATCAGCTTTCAAAATGTAGGTGTTTGGGATTGGGTCTGATTGTCTTAAAGGGTGTTGGGGATTCCTTGATATTTCTTCTTATGCTGTGTAAACATAAAGACTCTAAAAGTAAGCCCAAGCACTCCTACAAACTGTTTATCTTCTTTAAAAAAAATGGGGACAAAGATCTATAATAAGCAAAAATGAATGAAATGTTAATGGTGTAGGAGGCTAGATGCTGGGGAGTGGGGTCTTGTTTCCGTTTATTGCAGTAAGGTGGTTTATATAACTTTGTAACAGGTGGTTTATATATCTTTGTTTTGTTGCTCGAAAGAGGGCCATCTGAATCTGTTATAAATGAAAGAAAAAATTACACGGATGGTCCTTGTGGTTTACACAGATTGCATGTTTAGTCCCTATTTCATTTTAATTACACCAGTCGTCCCTATTTTGTGAAACCTTGCACATTTTAGTCCCTAATTGGGATGGGCCGTTAGTTTGGCCGTTAAGTTATTTGCACCGTTAGTCCTCCGTTAATATTTTTTGCACCGTTAGTCCTCATTTTCTAAAAAAGTCCTCATTTTTTGCACCGTTGGTCCCTACGTTAATATTTTGCACCGTTGTCAATATTTTTACGTTTCCGTCCATTTTTTAACGTTCTCGTCCGTTTTTTAACGTTTTCGTCCATCTTTTTATGTTTT